>PVJL010001733.1:0-239396 GCA_004026885.1 Lyroderma lyra | reverse complement strand
AAAAAAAAAAAAAAAAAAAAAAAAAAAAAAAAAAAAAAAAAAAAAAAAAAAAAAAAAAAAAAAAAAAAAAAAAAAAAAAAAAAAAAAAAAAAAAAAAAAGGAGAAATCAAGCTGCCAGAAAACAGAAGATAAAATGGCTACAGAAAATCCTCATGTATCAATCATGTCCCTAAATGTAAATAAACTGAACTTACCAATAAAAAGGCACAGAGTAGCAGATGGGCTAAAAACAAAACCCATCCATATGCTGTCTCCAAGAGACATATCTGAGCTACAAAGACCAAATATGGATTTAGAGTGAAAGGCTCAGAAGTGATACTCCAAGCAAATAGCATGCAGAGGAAAGCAGGTATAGACATACTTATACCTGATGAAAAAGACTTCAGGATAAAAAAATGTAACAAGAGACAAAAATAAATATTTTATAATAATGAAGGGGACATTATAAAAAGAATACATAACACTTACCAATATATATGAGGTCAGACAATTAATTTCATAAACTCATCCTATAAAAAGTGCTACATACCTCATTGGCAAATACCACTACTGTCACCTTTTAAGTACACCTCTTGGGAAGCTATTCAACGACTCCAGTGCTTAGTTCACCCTTCAAAGCAATTTTGGACCTCTTCCTGGAATGACCATCAGAGCTGTTGACATCCCCAAATTCTGACAATTAAGTTCCTGAACTTGCCACCATGTGCTTACATTGTTTGTATGGTGCTGCCAGTGTAAGCACATGGTGGCAAATTTGCAACCACCATTCCAGAAAAAATGTTCCAAAATTGCTTTGAAGGGTGGACTAGGCCAGAGCATCCTTGCATAGCTTCCCAAACGGAGTACTTTGAAGGTGACCATAGTGATATTCAGCAATGAGTTATACAGAAATTTTTCTAGGATGAATTCATGAAATTAATTGTTCAACCTTGTATGCTCCCAATCAGGGAGCAATAAAATGTGTATAGCAACTACTAATGGGAGAAACTGACAAAAACACAATTATACTCCATTGATAGCTATTGATGAATTACCCAAATAGGAAATCAATAAGAAAATATCATTCTTAAATGATATTTTAGACCAAATGGACATTATCCACATTTATAGATCCTTTTATCCTAGAACACCAAATTATACATTCTTTTCTAGTACACATGGAACATTCTCAAGGACAGACCATATGTTGGGATATAAAACTAGCTTCAGCAAATTTAAGAAGACTGAAATCATACCAAGCATGTTCTCCAAACACAATATTTTGAAATTAGAGATCAACTGCAAAAAGAAAGGGAAAAATCTACAAATACATAGATATTAAACAACATGCTCCTAAAGGAAGACTGAGTCAAAAAAGAAATAAAAGGAGAGATCAAAAGATACCCAGAAACAAATGAGAATGAAAATACATTGTATCAAAATTATGGGTGTGTGGCAAAACCAATATTAAGAGGGAAATTCATATCACTGCATGCCTATCTCAAAAAACAAGAGAAATACCACATAAACAACCTAACATTACATCTTAATGAACTAAAACAAACAAAAAAACAGAAAAAAAAATGTCAGCAGAAAGAAGAAAATAATAAAACTTAAAGCGGAATTAAAGAAAATAGAGAACTAAAGGACAATAAAAATGTTAATGCAACAAAGAGCTGATTCTTTGAAAAGACTAATAAAATCGACAAGCCCTTGGCTAGACTTATTAAGGAAAACAAAAGACACAAACAAAATGAGAAATGAAAGAGGAGAAATCATTAGAGATAAAACAGAAATACAAAGGATCATACAAGAACACTGTAAAGGACTATATGCCACCAAATTCAATAACCTAGAAGAAATGGACAAGTTTTCGGAAATATATAACAGACTAAATCAGAAATGACTGGAAAATCTATAATAATACATTAAAAAAGATTAAACATCACAATCAAGTGGGTTTCATTCCAGGGGCTCAAGAATGTTTCAACGTACTCAAATCAGTATGATATACCACACAAAGTACTGGATAAAAATATGATCATATCAATAGATGCAGAACAAACATTTGATAAGATAGAACATGCATTTATGAATAAAACATTTAATAAAATGAGTATAGAATGAAAGTATCTCAACATAATAAAGGTCATATATGACAAACCCACAGGTATTATTATTCTTAATGCTGAAAACCAATAGCTTTTCTTCTAAGAACAGGAACAAGACAGGGATACCCCTTGTCACAGCGGTTACTCCACAAAGTACCGGAAGTCCCTGCCAGAGCAATCAGGCAAGAATAAGAACAAAATGCATCCAAATTGGGAATTAAGAAGATAAATTATCACTTTTTGCAAAAGACATTATTCTTTATATAAAAAACCCCAAAGATGTCACCAAAAATACTATTAGAAACAATAAATAAATAAAAGTGGCAGAATACAAAATCAATGTAAAAAGATTCATTGTGTTTTTTATATATAACAATAGAATTTCAGAAAAAATATTTTAAAAACTTTCTTTTGCCATTGCAACAACAACAACAAAATAATAATCACAGGAAAAAGTTTAACAAGAAGGTGAAGGACCTATACACTGAAAACTATTAAGACATTATTAAAAGAAATTGAAGAAGACACAAAGAAATGGGAAAATACACCCTGTTCTTGGATTGGAAGAATTAGCATAGTAAAAATGGCCATATCACCCAAAGCAATATACAAATTTAATGCAGTTCCCATCAAAATACCAACAGAATTTTTTTAAAAAGAGCAGAAAATCATCAGATTTGTAAGGTATCACAAAAGACAGTGTATAGCAAAAGCTATCTGACAAAAAAAGAACAAGGACAAAGGTATCATACTCCCTTTCTTCAATTTATATTACCAAGCACCAATAATCAAAATAGCATGATATTGGCAGAAAAGTAGACACACAGACCAATGGAACACAATTGAGAGCCCAGAAATAAACCCACAAATAAAATGGGTAGATAATTTTTGACATACGATGGAGAAAAGAAAGCCTCCCCAATGAATGGTGGGAAAATGGAAAGCCACGTGCAAAAGAATGAAACTAGACAACTGTTACCATATACCAAAATTAATTCAAAATGAATCTAAGACCTAAATATAAGACTTCAAACAATTAATTGCATAGATGAAAGCACAGGTACTAAACTTATGGGTCTTGCGTTCAGAAAGGATTTTATGAACCTGACCTCAAATGCAAGGGAAATAAAAGGAAAAGTTAAACGAATGGAACTATATCAAACTAATAAGCTTTTGCACAACAAAGAAACCATCAACAAAACAGAGGCCACCGACTGAGGAAAACATATTCAAGAACAATATCTCTGATAAAGGGCTAATATTTAAAATATATAAAGTACTCATACAACTTAAACAATGTAGTTTTAAAATGGGCAGAAGATCTGAACACTTCTCCCAAGAAGACATACAGATGGTCAACAGATATATGAAAAATGCTCAACTTCACCAGCTATCAGGGAAATGCAAATCAAAACCACAATGAGATACCACCTCACACCTCTTAGAATGGCTATTATCAATAAGACAAGTAATAACAAGTGTTGGAGAGGTTGTGGAGAAAATAGAATCTTCATATATTGCTTGTGGTATTGTAAACTGCTACAGCCATTGTGGAAAACAGTATGGAGGGTCCTCAAAAAATTAAGAACAAAATTACCATATGACCCAGCAATCCCTCTTCTGGATATCTACCAAAAACATCTAAAAATATCCATAAAGACATATATACCCTACCTTCATTGCAGCATTATCTACGGTGACCAAAACATGGAAACAACCAAAATGTCCTTTGATAGATGTTTGAGTACAGAAGATATGGTATGTATATACAACGGAATTTTACTCAACTACAAGAAAATATAAAATACTACCATTTGCAACAATATGGATAGATCTCGAGATTATCCATAATAAGTAAAATAGGTCAGACAGTAAAAGTCAAGAATCATAAGACTTCACCCATATGTGAGAAATAAAACAAAGCAACAAATGAACAAGACAACAAACACACAAAAACTCACAGACACAGACAACAGTTAGTGGTTATCAGAGGGTAAAGGGCTGGGGGAGGGGGGAGGTATTGAGATAGAAGGTGAACTGACTCTGAGTGGTGAATGCACAATGCAGTATATAGATGATGTATTATAGAATCGTACACTTAATTACATCCATCATATTCTTAGGGCATAGTATCAACCACAAAGTGGACAATATTAGGGGAATTCAGCTTTGTGCAAAGCTTTCCAGATGATATTAAAATTTCCCATCCTTTAAAAAGATGGAAAGTGAATCCTGAACCAAGAACTACATACAATAAGCAAATAAGCAAATTTAAGGCCAAAGAGGTTGCTTAAAATACCCTAAATTGAATACTCTGACTTTAGTAAAAAGTCTCTCAAAAAATCCTCTTGTGTGTAATATTCTAAATAATGTTCAGGATATTATTATAAGACCTATAAGGTACAAAGAACAGCAAATTTTGAGCTTCCAATAGAAAATACTAATACATTTCTCCACTTAAATGTCTTTCATTCCATATGTTTCAATATTCTGATATTAGTCTATTTGCTTTATTTATGGCAAGCTACTTTAAAAAGCAGGAAGTTTTTCTTTTAACCACGCCCCAAAACCAAAATAGCAAACAAACATAAAACAGAAAAGCTTGATCCTCATTCCACACCGACCTCAACAACAAAACAAATCAAATACTGGTTGCCTGATTTCTTTCATTGAAAACCTTCAGATTTGTGTACATTCTTTCCCCTTCAATCACAACCCTTACTATTTAGGGATTATCATTAATATGGCAATAGCTGAAGCCAGAAGAAATGAAAGAAATCCCTGAGGAGGAAGTAAAGAGCTAAAAAAAAAAAATGGGGAAGAGATCGATCCCTGTTCTAAGCAATTGCTATGGAATAGTAGCAGAAAGACTGTGGGAGAGGAAAAGGGAGGGATTGTTGAAAGCAAGAAACAGAAAAATGAGATGGGTTAGAGCACCAGGATTTTCAAATGCTGCAGAAGCCAAGGGAGTATAGGAGTGACCTTTTTCTTGAAATGCATCCGAGACACTGAAATAATAGGGTTGAAAAAAAAAATACCATTGAATCTAGTAAGAATCTGGATATTTTTAACCTTAGAAAAGCCAATCTCAATGGCTAGTTAAGATAGTGTGAGGGTTGGTAGGTGATTTATCAGTAAAGATATCAGTAAGAGAGAGAGAGAAATGAGATCCAAGCTAAAATAGCCAATAAAGTCCGGGGGAAAAAGGGACAATTTTGTTGCTACAACATGGCACTGTCTTCTCTCTGTTCATTAACAATGTTTCTTGCTTCACTTTCAGACATCTCTTCTCGTTATGGCTGGTGTGCCTGCCTCTAAGAATATCCTCTCAGTATACTCCTAACATTTTATTAAGGACACGCAGGAGCTGGAGGTTATGTATTCAAGCTGGCTAGAATTGTTCACAGTCATTTAGTGACTTATCATTGATGGACGAATGGCTCTGGACCAATAATAAAATACATGCCAATGTTATTTTTGGTTTGAAAATAATTGTCTACTTATTACTTGGCTGTATTCTTTATCCTCAAGGTTATCAGATAAGTAATATCTGAATGACTGCCATTATTCCTCTACATAGAACTTCTGTTTTTTCTTGACAGATCTATGATACAGGCCCTGGAGATGTGGCCCTGGATAAAGAGAGTCACTGAGGATTTCTCCTAGAAGCTGATCATCAAGGTGGACCACTGAGGCTCCCTGAAATCATTCCTTAGAATCATTTTTTTTTTATCTCTGGTTATAAACAAATATTTTGAGAACTTTCCCATTCAAAATTTGAGATCAGCTAATTTCTTAATTACTTAATTAAATCTATATAGGTGGAATGGTATGTATCATTTCAAATAAACCCTACATTTATACACACAGTGTGTGAAATGATGGTATAATTACTGGCTCAAGATTCAAACTAAGTTTTAGTTTACAGAACCTGGATACCCATTGATCAAATATATTCTTATTTCAAAATGTACACTTTAGATATTAAAAGGACAGCAGTTTTCTTATAAGGCATACTAATAGTTCATCAATCATATTCTTTAATGCTGCTTTTGAATTGACACACAAGTATGCTCTACTAGTAAGTTATAATTGCACATCTGTTCCATTTGAAATATGTATCCAAAGCTTTTAAAAGAATCATAAGAGACCAATACTTGTTATGTGGATTTGACAGCATCTATTGCATTATCCACAATTTAAACATTAAATAAACACTGATCCTTAATCCAACATAAAATAACATATCTGTGAGTTTGTCTTCGCAAGGAGATAAATCTATTCCTTATAATTGCTTCAAATTCATTCTGAGTTTAACAGAGAGAATGGCCCAAGAAAAGAATGTCATTTTGATATGCTTATTAACGTTTTATATAGATTTAAAAATAGCTATCTGTAATGATGACAGCTAAAAGCTATTTCTCTGCTTATTTTACATAATGCATTGTCATTAGTAATAAACACCACTTAAACGTCTAGTTTCTTCGTTTAGATAAGCCTTATGGGGTTTGAAGGTTTATCTGGAGTTTTTCTAAACCAATTTCTTCATGCAAATTTGACTGCACATTTCACACACTCAGCTCTTCTTTTGCTTTTTCTGTGATTTGTTTGTTTTAGGTTATACTAAAATAAGGTTTATTCCATGTGGCATACAAAGATTTAAAGAAGAAAAGAAGAACATTAATAGAAAAACCTAAAATACGATTTTATAATAATTCATGTCTTTTTTATGTTGTTATATAAAAAGTAAACAAAAATTAAGTATTATGTTAGAATCATACCATAATGTGTGCATATGCCACTTTTCTTTGTTTTTGTTATTTTTATTTTTTCAATTTAAAATATATATATATTTTTAGAGGTCATTCTTATTGGTCAGATAAAAATTAAAGTGGTCAAAAAGTTATTATTTGTATCTAGCTATTAGGGAGGAAAGGGACAGTCTAATTATTTTGCTGGGACCCAGGCATAAACAAGTCAGTTCCAAGCAAGACAGAACTGGACAAACATATGGTCATCTGAATTACAGTTTTTAAAAATGCAAGTTGTGGTCTAGGAGTAAAAATCTAAGATAATAAGAACATAGAGATGTGAAGCAGTAGTGGGAAAAAGAAACATAGACATATAAGAGGGTTGTCTGAAAAAAAAAAACAGCCATAAATCCCTCTATTTTTCATTTTACATGGCTGGATACTTTCCAGACAGCCCTTGTATAACTTACATTCAGAGAATGCAATTCCCAAAATAGAATATGCAGGGAAACAAATGGTGGTGGTTCACTGGGAAATACAGTATCTTCAAATATATGTAGAAAATATAGTACCCCCAAATAAAATACAGTATTTGTAATGATGAAAAGAAATAGCTGGATGCAGTGAATTATAGGATTAGAGTTTTTCATGTAATACCCTGGATCAAAATGAGAGAAAACCAATCATAGTAGGTAGGTGATGCTATCTGGCAGAGCCCAAATGAACATCTGCTGGACCACAGATGAATTCTTCCCAGACACTAGCAATTGCAATGAGGACTATGGGTACCAAACTGACTTCAGCCTACACAACTGAGAATATATTTGACAAGTATTTAAGTGAACAAAGTGTAAAATCAGAGTTATATATATCCATTTATTATCTATTGGTCAAGAATTTATGGATAAGAAGGGGATATAGAACATTAAACATAAAGTTCATGAAGTAAGCTTGCAGGTCAAAGAGAAATAGACCTCTTTAGTGAGCATTCAGAGAAACGACATCTCTAAATATGGTAAGTTACAAAAGAAGTTAGAAGACCATTTGTAATTACAAAAATTGGCAGGAAGATAGGGCTATTTTAAACAGAAGCAAATATCAAAAAAGAAAAATAAATACAGTTTTAAAAAACACCAAAATAAATGTAAAGACAATGAGAAAAATAAAGTTAAAAATGACTACAGAAAATTAAAAATTAGAAAAATAAATAAACATTCTCAACTACTTACTATCAGGGAAACAGAATTGACTTCCGGGAAATCATCTTAGCAAATTAAAAAATTGAGAAATTCTCTCAGAATTCACAAAAAAAGTCAAAGAACTTAAAATAATTTAAATGAGGATAAAAGATATGGGAATAAACAACAAACCTCTAATATAAAGATTGAATATATTCCTAAAGAATAAATTAAAAATCAAAATGGAATAACTAGTAAAAGACAATATTAAATTTTTTTCTGATTAAAGATAGAATTTGGCTTCTGAATCACAGACTAACTTGTTTCAGAACAGCCATATCACAGGCAACAATCAGAAACATATACATATACATAAACATAAACACACACACACACACACACACACACACACACACACACGGCTGGATACATTCTGGACAGCCCTCATATATCTCATATATATGTATAAATGTGAAATATATGTGTGTGTGTGTGTATGTGTGTGTGTGTGTGTGTGTGTGTGTGTGTGTGTGTAACCTGCTTGAGAGAACAGGGGAGTTAGCAAGTCAGAGAAGGCTGGCATGACAATATTCTAGAGAGATGAGCCAGAGAAACATCTCAGCAGGTTTAATTAAATTAAGCTGATTGTTTAGATTGGGTAAATCTTGCTGTCTAGAACTGGCAATGAAGGTTGTTTCTGGAGAGAGGATCACTGGGTGTAGTTGTCCAGGTATAGTGGTTACTAAAATATCTTGAGCAGAATGAACAGAAGTTAAATCACAGAAAATATTGGTTGATTCTAGATGGATTACTATGTGAATCCTGGGAGAAGCAGGAATGCTTAATAATAATGAAGGGATAACTGAAGACAGAGGATATACAAATATTAAAGCTTTAGCTTACTCAAATAGTAATCAATAAAAATATAGAATAATAGAATTTATAAATATTAAAATAAATAATATGAACTAATAAATTTTTAAAATATCGCAGTGAATGTCAGGATATGGAATACTAACATACAAAAATAATCATTATATTGTTTACAATTAAAAGGTTATATTTCTATCCAACAGTTAAAAGACTCTATCTTTTTTACTTTATTATCTTTATTTTACTCAAGCACCAAGAACAAAAAGAGTCAGTGTGTTTTATAAATGTGAAAAAGTTATTGGGAATCATTTTGATCAATACTCTCACAGAAATATTTTTTCTCAAGGTCAAATGGTAACCTCAGGACATGCAAAGTAAATAACAGCCAGCAGTTTTTATTTCTAGAAGAGACATTTAGTGTACCACAGCTCTGGCACTGTTTCATTTTCTAATGGTGACATTGCAATTTCAGCTACAATAATCACATAGCAATGACAGATACTCATATAGGCCTATTCCTCTTCAAATGACTTATTTAAACTCTTGAAATGTGTATAAAGATGCACACTGTACAAGTACTGATACTATCCTATCTGCTTTCAAAAATTTATGAAAAAAATGACACATTAATTTATGTTGTAAATGAATGAAGAAAAACATTCCAAATAACACCGAGACAATAATCTATTAAAATCAAGTAGAAGAAAATTAAAAGGTGCCATCAGCTCAGCTATTTATTTATTCAAAGACCATGTCTAAATAAGTCAGAACTGACATCAGAGGCATTTAGCTACATATTTTAATGTCATATCAAATTTACTGGTGTTCTCAGTGTATAAACAATATATTTGCATCATATTAGTGACAAATGTCATGCTAATACCATAGCAAAATGACTACAAGGGGATTTCATAACTTATTTACAGAATGTGTTTCTAGGTACAAGAACTCACTTAGAATTCAACCAGAGAATTATAGGAACTTTCAACTTTTGGTCAGAAAAGTTGCATTTCATTGTACATATGTCATTTATATTATTTAGTGTAATGGATTCTTAATGTCCTACCTGTGTTTTGTCACGTTAATCATTTTTATAAGGTTCCCTTTAGCGTTTCTGGATTAGAGCTGTGGCTTTTGAACCTATTATTCTGAAAACCATATATTAATGCTTCCTTAACTACCCCTAATTTGTTAATGGTTCCTCTTTACTAAAGTCTTCTTTCAAGAAATGGCAGGTTATACGAGGTGTGACAATTAAGTTTGTGAACTCATCCTAGAAAACATGCTACATATCTTATTGCTGAATATCACTACGGTCACCTTCGAAGTACTCCCCTTGGGAAACTACACACTGAGCCCAGCACTTAGTCCACCCTTCAAAACAATTTTGGAACTCTTTGCCTGGAACGGCCATCAGAGCGGTCATCGTATTACCCTTGATGTCCTGAAAGTCATCAAAATATCTTTCTTTCAATATTTCCTATATCTTCAGGTAAAGAAAAATCAGTGGGGGCCAGATCAGGTGAGTAGGGAGGGTGATCCAATACACTTATTTGGGTACTGGCTAAAAACTCCCTCACAGGCAGTGCTGTGTGAGCTGATGCATGGTCCTGATGCAAGAGCCATTAGCTGTTGGTGAAAAGTTCAAGTCCTTTTCATCTAACTTCTTCATGCCTTTTCAGCACTTCCAAATAGTAAAGCTGGTTGATTGTTTGTCCAGTTGGTATAAATTAATTATGAACAATCCCTCTGATATCAAAAATGTTTAGCAACATCATTTTGACTCTTGATTTAGACTGGTGGAACGTTTTTGGTCAGGGAGAATTAGTTGACTTTCATTGTGCACTTTGACACCATTTCAGTGTCGTATTGGTACACCCATGTTTCATTACCTGTGATAACACAATCCAAAACACCATCTTACCTCTCCAAAAGATCCTGGCAAACTTCAACTGTCCTTTGGTTTTGTTTATCAGTCGAGCTCCTTCAGGACCATTTTATACACATCTTACTCATGGCCAAGATTTTCAGTGAAGCTTTTCCTGTTTCTCTATCTATGTTTACTTGGTCTGCTATGCTTCTCACAGTCAGCTGATGATTTTAATGCGAAATTTGATGATTTTTCACAATGTTTTCATCGGTTCTGCTTGTTAATGTCTGCTCTGACCTCTCTTCATCAGTGACACTTTCTCTCCCCTTAGAAAAACATTTAACCCATTTGTACACTGCCATTTTCTTCATAGCCTTATTCCCATAAACTTGGACTAACACATCCCTGATTTCACTTCCACACTTGCCAAGTCTAACAAGAAATTTAATGTTTGTTCTTTGCGCTAATTCAAGCCCTAACATGCTTGCCATGACACACAAAGTCATGCAACAACATTAATGAATGCCACTTAGCAGAATATCGCCACACGTCAACAAGTTTGCAAACCTAATTGTTAGACTTCATATACTCGTCTAAGGGAAATACTCCAGTATTTCCTTTTCTGTATATTTGGGACACGTTTATCTTTTCTACTTAGGGATATATGTGTTATTTTCTCTTCCGACCTTGCCAAATTTCCCTTTATTTACCTGGGCCATTGAAACCCATGCACCATGAAACTGCACGTTCTTATTCCACGAGAAATGGTTTTGTAACAATTGTCTCCCATAACAAACAGTTCTCCAAAACTTTAAAAGGTACATGTCCCTTGAACCAACACAAGCACACACAGGATTAATCTATTTTAGAATATTTTATGTGATATGAAAAAGTATTAAACTGTTTCAAGGTAAATAGGTTTGAAGTAAGTTTTTACCTTTATAGACAATTAAAGCAGCCATTCAGATGGCTGACTTCACTGACAGCAATAGCAGTCCGGTCATATCTGATAGAACAAATCCACAGAGAAATATATTTATTAAACTCGTGTTAAATGTTTCTCCAATATAAAAATAATTCTGGAAATATGAGGGTGAAAAACCACCATGGACTTTTCTTAACATTTACTTTGAATTTAAACTAGAATCCAAGAAAATTCTCTATCCCCATTTTTGGAAAAATAGTCATTAATGGTACATGTAGAAAATAATCAGTGTTTCCTCTTTTTCTCCTTATGAGGCATTTGCATTTCTAAAATCTCCATATTTCAACAGTGAACTTGTTCACTGATGTTAATTAAAGCTGCCACTGAAATCTGAGGAACGAGTTTCAAATATCACAGCTCCACGTAAACAAATTTTTCTGCTCAAAAACACTGCTACTTTCTGTAAGAGCTGGATAAGAGCAAAGTACAGTAGTTCCCCTTTACGCCCTTTGACCAAGTGCCAGCTTACTGCTAATCTAAGGTGAAAGATCATATTGCCCTTCCCTGCCCCTTGGCCTTGGCGAGGGCTATTAATACCCTTAACTATAAATACTGGGAGGACTCCTGGGGGCACTGATAGGTCTTTCACTTCCAAGAGAGCTCTAACATTGTTTGCAAAGTAAAGCTCTGAAAACCATTACGAGAGTCCCGTCTTACGAAGTCAAAGAAAAAGGCCCCTTATATGTTTTTCCTGACACAAAAAGCTTCCTCTTATACTTCTACATTATAATAAAAGTTCACATAAGATCTGTTGGGAGGTGCTTTCCTGCCTCGGCTTGTGTAGAGTACAGCTAACAAGTTTCTCTGGGAGGGAAACACAGGACATGTAATCCTTTTTAGCATACTCTTTGATCACTGGTAGTTTTGCCCATTACAGAAGTGATTTGCACAAGCAAGTCTCAGAGTTCAGAGAAATTTTCATTCATGAAATCACCACCACTAAAAAAAAATCCTCAGATAACAGAACCGAGTTCCACTGCTTTTAAGATAAAGTCGAATTCGATATGTCATCTTTTGCAACAAAAAAAAGTGGACTCGTCCACAAGTGTACAAGTGATAGAGATTTTCAAGATCACTTTGCCTTAGAGACACAGAAAGGGGATTACATCACATAAAAAAGATAATTTTCTACAAATCCTTTTCAAGCATCTTTTCCCCGAGTTCCCACTCTGTAGTGCAGCCGCCTCATCTCTTTTCTAACCGTGTCCCCCCGCCCCACCGGTTACACGAACGAACCCTCCCTTCTGTACTGCAGGCATGGGGGGCCCCCATCCACATTCCGTCGTCTGGCCGTCTAGTGGGGCAAGAGGACCGGAAAAATGGGCAATTTTCTGCTTCCATCATCGATAAGGAAAACAGAGACATCTAATAAAAACTAATATAACTTTGCCAATAGTCTATGTGATAGGATGTCTCTCACGCTTTATAAATGAAAACTAAGATTTAAGAAAAAAATAGCATTTTGCTTTTTTGCTTTTGACTGTCAGACATACACTGTTGTTGTATCCAGCATGACAGGGGTGGTGGGAACACAAGGGCGGAGCAAAGTGATGAAAGGCAGTAGCCACAGCAGTACTACGAGGGGGACCAAGGGGCTCCAGCCTCCAGGACTGAAAGAGCCCAGAATCAGGCCAACTCATGGCTTTTATTGATGGACAGGATGAGGAAGTGAAGCTTGTATGGGGAAGTAAAACCTTCCTCTTTCCAAGGTCTGTGATTATCATACCTTATGGCTGTTTCCAGAAGTTCCCATTGTGTTCCAGCATGCATTGTGCTTTTATGCATATACATCGCCCCCAGGACTCAGTGTACTGAAACCACCACAGGGGGTTGACTCAGTACCTAAGTCATTCCTATTGGAGCATGACCAATGTTGTTCTATCAGGTCACCATTGAAGCAGGTGGGACACACATCAGCCAGGGAGTAAAAGATCAACCTCAGAGAGGGAGAGGAGCTATGCCTCACCTCTGTAGAGCCCAAGCTCTCTCCTGATGGCCCTATGTGACTGTGCCTGTCCTAGGTTGTTCCTCCCTTGAGGAATCTTACCCGTCATTGACTAACCAGCCATCCTCCGGGGCCATACAGGGTGATGTGAGGTGTGCCAGTGAAGGAGGAACAGTACCCCTGAGAGAGGATCGGTTCTGTCTCCTAGATATTCCATGCCCCCGGGGCCTCCATGCTTAGTTCCTGCCTTAGGATGTCATGGCGAATGCGTGGGGGGACAGACAGGTCTGCAGCTGTAAGGCAACACACTGTGGTCATAATCCACAAAGATGCATGGAGTCCTGAGTGATTACTAACTAAACATAGCAAATGTCTTTCAAACATCGCATGCTGTTAGACTTATTAAATAGCTTTTCTTCTGAGTACATAATATAGTTAGAGAAAATCATATTAAAAATACCCTAAGAATTTGAACACTAATTCTTTAAAACTAGAAAATATTTTCTACTTTCCCAAGTCTGAGACAAATATTGCTGGAAATTTACTTTACCAAAGAGGAATTCCGATGAAGTCTGCTTTATTGTTTTGATTTTTAAATGGGGTTAAAAGAAAGAAATTCTGATCATTTAATATCAGGGGAAAAAAATCCCAACTTAAAAAAGGGAAAAAAAAAAAAGGGAAAGAAACTCTCCCAAATCCAATCCAACACTCGAAAAAGCTGTTTTCTTTTGTTTTCTTTTTTGTACACCTTTGCTCCTCTATACCAGGGTTGGCAAACCACATCCTACAAGTTGAATCCTTCCACCACCTATTTTTACAAATAAAGTTTTATTAGCGCACAGAAATATTACCATTTACATAACAACAATAGCTGCCTCAGAGTTAAGTAGTGACAATAGAGACTCTATGGTCAGCAAAATCTAAATTATTCATGAAATCATCACCACTCAAAAAACCCTAAGATAACAGAACTGAGCTATACTGCTTTTAAGATAATGTCAAATTCAAAATGTCATCTTTTGCAACTTAAAAAAAAACTGTGGACTCTTCCACAAGCATATAAGTGATAGAAGTTTACATAAAGAGTTTGCCAAATTCTGCTCTATCATATCTCATTAATAAAGAATTGATTTTAAATCTATTCACTACAAAATTTTTCTCTTTACTTTTTCTTATGAATTTTATTGAATCTACTGAATAAAAATAGAACACTACAATATCCTTCAAAATCCAATAGATGAATCCGTATTCATTAAAAGGCTACTTGAAACTAAATGACAACACTTTACTCATTTAAGACGGTTCTCTTGGATTCAGTGTTGTGAATTAGCAACGCTGAAGAGGGGACCTTGAGTACCGTAACTAAAATCTCATCATTCAAAGGTAAACTAACAAGAGCTGTGTGTAGACTTTTTAAAATTGTTATAAACTGTACCAACAATATTCTTCACATCACAATGAACTAGTTTCATGTGGTTAAATGTTAATCCTTTGTGCAAATAGCTTCCAAGTATTATGATTGAGAACATACTTTTCTCTAAAAAGTCAATTTAAACTAGATACTTTGTCAGTATAAAATTCCCCACATAGTTTCTGTTTGTATATTGTAGCTTTATTCAACAAAACAATCGTCTTACATTGGGTTGCCAGTAGAAAGTATTACAGACTGGGTGGCTTGAACAACAGAAAATGTTTTTTCGTAGTTTTGGAGATAGAAGTCTGAGATCAAGCTTTTGGCAGTGTGGGTTCCTTCTGAGGGCCCGAAGAGAAGAATCTCATCCAGACCTTTCTACTTGGCTTGTAGTTGGCTTTTGTTATCTTCATGTCTTTACATCACCTCTGTGTATTTGTAACCAAATATTCTTTTTCTTATAAGGATACCAGTCGTATTGAATTGAATAATGACCTCATTTTAATGTAATCACCTCTTTAGAAAGCCTCTCTACAAATATGGTTGCATTCTGTGTTACTGGGGTTAGGATCCCAACATGCGAGGTCCTATTTTTGTTGGGACATAATGCAGCCCATAACAAGGATAACTGTTAAGTATTATGAGTATAATGAGCTTCAGATAAAATGTGTACCTGCAAATTCTTACATTGTAAGCCCGATAATGAAAACATTGGCTTTTAGATTTGAATGCTACAAAACTAAACTTGCTATTATCTCATAATATCATATATTTCATGATTTTCATATATAATTCTATTCTTTTTCAAAATTGTTGATTTTGAAACATTCTAGGATTTAAAACTCTCACTTAATCTTTGCTTTGTTAAAGGATGTAGGCACAGGAAAAAAATTCTTGACTCAATTTACTAAAATTCTTAGAGAAATATTGTCTTTTGGACTTAAAAAACATAAGAGATAAAATTAATCTAGCTTTATTGAAATTTTTTGGAGTAATTATTTCCCAGGAATAACAAACTATATACAATTCCTATTGGGGATTATATAAATTAGGGATGTTAGGCACATCTTTAACAAACCAATGTAAATTTTCTATTACATTCTCTAATGCTGAATGGGATTGCATCAGAGGTCTTTGCCTCACGAAGAACATCCAAAATTGTTATTTTTTTGTTATCTACTTGATGAATTACTATTTAAGAAAAATAGCAGGTCTAAACATGTGAAGATTAACCTAAAAGTGTCACTATTTAAATACCTTCTTGAGAGTTTGTTTTGTCAAGAGACCTGGTTGCAAGTAATACTAATTTGATATTTCAGTTTTTGTTATTGTTTAGATGTATTTTGTTTTAATCATTCTCTTCATCTGTCAGCTTAATTGGGACTTTAAAGAGAAGACTTTTACAATGTACTTTGGGTAATGAAGATTTCTTGAGAGGATTCACTAAACTAATATTTATAGGAAGCCATTTCATCAGGCACAATAGCTCCTAGCTCTTCTAACATCAGGATATACAGCTGGCTTCACAGTGAACCAGAGTATCTTGTTGGGTAAATCAATAAATGGAGCTCATGTAGACTGTTTTCTTGTCCTCAACAGCAAATAACTGGTTCTGGACCAGTGGCCTACCGTCTGGTATGGAACACCCATGATTGGCAGATTTCATGCCAATCCATGCTGAGGTTCCATATATCCCTCCCACTTAGCCTATTGGTAATCGCTCCCCACAGGGTCATCATTTCCCTCTTTCAATCAGCTTTGGTGAGAGTTGCAGCATTTGTTTCACCTGCTTCATGATTGACAGTAGTTTAAGAAGAAAATAAATTGTTGGGCACCATTCCTTAGGTTTTGCGAGCTCTTCTGCCATCCTTCTGAATATATGCAAAAACAGGAGATACCCTGAAATGCTTCAATACTACAATAAAATGCACTGTACCACACACTAAGCAAGAGTAACAGGAAGCAAAAAGGCCCTCAACATGATTTTCTAGTAAGTCTGCTATTACTTCTGGGTATGTTTTTTTTAGGATAGTAGAAAATAATTATATATCACATACATAATTTATGTTCTGCTAAAAACAAAAAGTAGACTTTCAACCTTTTGCTTTTAATAGATTCAGGGAATTAACACAGAAGATGATTACAAATGCTAAGTTGTTACTTTCCATATAAAAAACTTAGTTCGGAACGTCAGGAAATTTACTTGTAAAATTAAACTGAATAAACAATGTAAATAAATTGAAAATTCTATTAAAGATCATAAATAAAACACTGTATAACTAGAGTTTTTCAATGTAAATGGAGTCAGAAATTGGAGTCCAAAAAGAGTGATGATTTGAAGTAGTCTTATTTAACATTTATGTTTAAAGATATAAACTCAAGACCATAATTTTAGCTAAATTTACGTAGAGGATAATAAATTTTTATGCACTTTGACAACTGAAGATGCATGTGTAAATAAATGAAAAAAATGAATTTTGGAAAAGAGTTACTTGACATATAGTAAGTTTTCTCTTTAGTAGTTGTCAAGAATCCTTAGGGAAAAAGACTGAAAAGTAAGAAATGAAATACAGCCAAAGTTTAATAATTACAATAAGTCCTCATAAACAGAAAAGCTCTGTTGCCTGATATTTATTAATTATTTTATCTGCTCTGGAACTTTATCCTCAGAACTAAGGATAATAGGTGTAGTTTCAAGGTTGTTGTTCATGCCCATTAGTATAAACTCCTGAAAGGCATTTACAGTCATAGGTCAATGCAAATCAAATTCCACCAATTTCAGCATTTTAAGCTAGTGAAGTAATAATTTCCCTCTCTGTAATTGTTAGCATGACTAAATTAACTTGGTAGTAAACAACTCAAACCATTCAGTGAATGCTCAATCCCCAAAACATGAACATTACGTAAGTTTCCATCTTTGATCTTTGATCTTTCCATTTTCAATATTTTCCCCTGTAACCCTTGGCCACCTTCACCTGATGATTCACAGATCAGGAACTTCAGTTTGGATGTTTTTTCCTATCTTTAGTTTCATACTAAACAACTTCACGTGAATATCTGACAGATAATTCAAACTCAACTGATTCCAAAACAAAGCTCATATTCTTTAGAGGGTGTCAACTTGATTGAGGAATAATTTATATACAATAAAATACATCATTTTAGGTGTACAACTTAATATACAATTCTAAATAAAAATATATCAAATTTAGGTATATGATTTGAAATATGTATACAATGAAGATATAGAATATTCCTATCACACCAAAATGTTCCCTTCTGCCCTTTGCAATTACTATTCTCTTTACACCCTCAGATCCCTGACAACTGTGGATCTGCTTATAATCACTTAAGTTTGGCTTTTCCAGAATTTCATATGAATAGAATTGTACAGTATGTAGTCTTTTTTTGTATGTCTCCTTGCAGTTTACATAATGCTTTTGAGATTCAATTATGCTGTGTTTACCCATAGGCTATTCTTTCATATTGCAAAGCAGTATTCTATTGTATGACATACCACAGTTCGTTTATCCATTCACAGTTGATAGGCATTTGGGTTTCTTTCCAAACTTGAGAATAACTAAAATAAAATTAGTATCTCAAAAAATTCCAGGGTTCAGAAACAAGTTACCCAAAAGACGGTACAAATCAGATTGATATCAGACTTCTCATCAACTACACCGAATGCAAGAACAAAATGGTGTAATATCTCCAAAGCTATGAGGTAAAGTGATTTTAAAAATATATTTTAACAGCAAACTATTAATAGATAGAAAACAGAGTTAGTTTCAGGCCTGAAGAGATTCACTGAAGTTTATTTCCCTCATATCTGTTTTTGAAAAAAAAAAAAAAAAAAAACAAACCCAAAACTTGACTATGACAGCTCTACCTAAGTATACAAAGCAGTTGATCTCAATGATTCACAGTCTTCCAGCAGGACACCTTTGAGAATAAAACAGATCCAATCCAATAAACAGTGGTGGGGATGAAGTAGAGGCAATCTTCTCATACATGAGGACTGTACAAAAAGTACCCAGCCATGTAATATGAAAACTTTTTTTCTGAACAGCCCTCATATATTTGAAAAGATAGTTAGAATCTCTATGAATAACAAAAATGCATAAAACAAAATCACAGCCCACATATGCAACTTGCTAAAATATAGCTTAATTATGAGCCATTGATTGATAGGATGTAAGAAATGAGAATGTATCTGACTATACAGATTGAAGCAGGATCTGTTGAATGGCAGAGAGAGGTTTCTTGATGTAGGATTTATCACATTCCCTGCTCTGAAGTGTCAGTTATACTAAATGTTTTTGTACAGAATAATATTTTCATACATCTAACACTATTATTTTTAAATCTTTCCATTAAACCTACAAACAATGCATAAAAGAAAACTATAATTATAAATAACATTGATGTTACCAATTCTGACTTTGTAAAAGCAATAATGTAGCTGGTAGCCACTGGGGCATATGAGTAGGAGAAAAATGTGCTCGGGAGTCAGCTCACAGACAATTACCGAGAAATTCCTGGAGTTGCTGGAAACAATTTCAGGAAATAATCAAAAGCTATGATGATAGGCAATAAGAGAGCTAAAAATAATGTGCATTAATAATTTTTTAAGTGGCATTAAGGTAAATGAAAGTGGTATAAGGAATCTAAGTTCATTCACAATCAAGACTCAATATTTATCTAAATTTGATAAATTTGAAAATGGAGCTATAGGCATATTATTTACAGAGGTAGTACATGTAGCCACCAGGTAGACTAAAACCTAAAACAATGTGTTAACTTTTCAACTGACTTGTGAACCTGAGGTTGTGAACCTGAACACTCTCGGGGGTCAAAGGAGATTATAATGGAAAGAAACCACCAGTGAAGAGAAACCAAAGCAGAGACTGTGGCTGCCCTTTGCACTCCAAGCACTTGTTGCCAACCAGGAACCTGGTCCAGTGTTAGGGTTGTCAGGCATTCTAATCATGCAAGAGAGCCTATATATAAAGGCTTTGTGTGATCTTCAGATTTTGTGTATCAGAGACTAATTTTCAGAAATACTTCAAGAATCAACATATGAGCCAAGTACAATGTGATTCGAAGGCCCAGCTTGATTATGGACCACTACTTTTCCATTCTGGCAATATAAATGGTCTCTTTCTATAACTAAGGCTTGAAAGTCTGAACATATGTTGTGGTTCCTCATTTATTCATGATTTGGCAATGACTGAAGTGTAAAAGCCTTCAACTGAAACTCAGAAAAGTGCTTTTTCTGTGCCACCTCTGTCGCTCACCAGCAGCATGACTTTAGTCAGGCCACTCACCACTCTGGAATTGACTTCCTTGTCTCCAAGGATAGATTGGATGATTCATTTCTAAAATTTTATCACTGACTCTTAAGTGTAACTTCTATATTAAAATGAACTAAGCTGAACATAAAAAGGTAGGCATGGATGAAAGAAGAAAGAAAGAAAGAAAAGAAAAAAAAGAAAAGAAAAGAAAAGAAAGACAGGAGGAGGGAGAGAGAGAAGTAAATTATTACTCTGTCCATACTCCATATTCAAAGACAGCCTAGACATTTTTACATTGGGAAACAACATCTTAATCCTCAAAGAAGATGGACATCAAAAAAACTGTGTTGACTTATTTTCGAAAACTATGTGCCAAGAAGATTAAAGCTGCAAAAGAGGGAGGGGGTATGGGTAACACTGGAATGGCAACAAGAACAGGTCAGAATCCATAGGGAATTGGTCATCTTTATGATAGCCCTTGACTCAACCGCCTAATCTCACCAGGGAGCACAAGTATTAAAGGAAGCTAAAACTTTTAGTACTTACTAAGTTCCCCAGTCCTGCCATCATTATAAACACAGCTAATCAAAAGCACTCTATTTCTATGTTAGCTCTTTACATCATTGAACTTCTCTAACCAAGACAAAAAAAAAGAAGCTGTGTTTTAAATTCTTAGACTCAATTTTTATTTTAACAGGCAAGGTGGAAAAAGTATTGCATTTAAAGTGGGATTTCCAAAAACGTAGATCTTAAAACTCATCACAAGAAAAAAAATTGTAACTATGTATGGGGATAGATGTTAATGAAATATTGTGGTGAACATTTCATAATACATAGAAATATTGAATTATTACAGTATGCAGAATACAAGTCCATCTCCCTTCCTCTCAAAATTACATTTGAAGTTGGGACAAGGTGATTTTTTTCCCCTCAAGGATAGAGCTGAATTCCATAAAGCAATCCATACCCTAGAATAGTAAGTATATGGACAGTATAAATGGCTCAAAATCTCTCTTCTTTCCCAAGGAAGAATGAAAGGAAATAAATTGGGGTAGTGATGAGTATTGTGAGATTATAAAATCTGTAGACACAGGGAGGACAAGGCATGAAAGAAAGCATGCTGAAGAAACAAAGTAGATTTCAAAGGCGGCTCTGTTGGAACCATCTTTAAGAAAGAACCAAAATTCCCAAATCACCTTTCCTTACATTGTTGAAAATTCATTCACCTTTCAGTCTATACTGGAATTGATCACTTGCTTAGCAATATGTGAACAAAGGTTGTCTTGGTCTTGAATAGCCTTAAATGTCTATAAGAGGAAAAAAAATATTAGCTATGACTTTCTTGTTAAGCTGCCAAGAGTACCCCAGGGCTTTTAAATCTGTCATTGCCCAGCTTTCTACTTACCCATTGAGACTCTTGAGTGCAGTGAGGAAGGAATATGCTATATCACATTTCTCATACCTGACTCTCTACCACAGTGAGTTTGAAAACACCTGAAAAGAAATGGTGGTTCCCAATTGAGCAGTATGACAACTTAAGCATCTTTGAGAAGGCACAGGAACCACAGAAAAGTTGAAAGATGAGCACTCATTTTGTGCTTTCAGTGGTTCTAATGAACTCCAACAGTTTCAATACACAGTATTATTTATATTGTAATCTGAATAACATTTGCATAGGGAATGGGCAGCATACAAAATAAAATTTATTTAAAAGATCTTTATTAAGCACAAGCTATACATTTTAAATCAAACAAAACATAAAGCATGGCCGCTGTGTGCTTGTGTGTCTCTGAGCATGTGTAAAAGCATGAATTAGGATGAAGGTATTAGTTATAGGCACACTGAAAAAAGTATTAACAAAAATTAAAATGATATATGAATATGTCATATGATAAATAGAAAGTAAATAAATATTTTACTGTACACTGACCATATCAGACCTATTATTAAGCTGTATTTAACCACATCCTCTTCTGTTGTTATTTTTCAGGCACAGCAATTCTTTGAAATCCTATTTGATGTGCTGGCCTATAACATT
The DNA here is from genome assembly GCA_004026885.1 of Lyroderma lyra. Taxonomy (NCBI): domain Eukaryota; kingdom Metazoa; phylum Chordata; class Mammalia; order Chiroptera; family Megadermatidae; genus Lyroderma; species Lyroderma lyra. Next base: position 216,961 of record PVJL010001733.1, on the reverse strand, counting down.
TGACCACACTTACAGCACCAGTGTAAAATCAATTTTCTCTTCTCCCATTTATCTCTATACTGATGTTAGTTGGCTCTCTAATGGAATGACTCTTCTGGAGAGGTAGTTATTTTACTTCAGAGTGGCATTTTAGAAACCTTAAACGGGCTGATGAGATGGCATGTGACCTTTAGGAATATTTTAGTTCTACATTTCTTTGAAAAAGAACTTTTTAACCCTACGTATGTTATTACCTTGGTGATACCTCTCTCGTTTGTTCCTCTTTGTATTCACTACACTATAAGAAAGTTTAGTTTTCTTTATGTCAGAATGTTAGGATTTTCATTATCTATAAAATTTGATACTTGTTTCTTGTTCAAAGGGATAATCTCCCAATTAAACTGTATATAATGGTCCAATTTAATTATTACAGTTTCTTTAAGCAAAATAGGTTCTTAAGCTTGCTTATAACTTTTCAAGTTGATATATACAAATACCAAATAATCTATATGAAAAGGAAATAATTTTTAAATGCTATATTGCAACTAATCTTTAGTAAACATTGTATTTAAAGAAAACCAGGATTTTTAACTTTCACTATACTAAAATTTTTTCATGTATTTTTACCTCTTACATCATTCATATTTTATTTCTTAAGAAAATAGCTATTTCATTTTATTTTCAATTGAATATTATTTATAAAACCTTAAGATGTAATGTCTCATTCTTATTTACTTATCTAATTTTAGAAATACTGAGATATTAAACACTAATTTTACCATTCTTTGTTGATTTTCTCCCATAATTATACTTGATGTCTCTTTTTACCACATCATTGCATAAATTAAAAAATATTCTCTTCTAGAAAATATAACCTCTGAAAATTTTTATTTTTAGTACATATAACTATACCTCCTAAATCCTCCTCCATTACCTCAAAAGGTGACTTTGAATATAACAAACCTCTTCATATGGGGGAGCTTCCTCTTAGTATTAAACTTTAGAATTAGACAACATGCATTTTAGTATGCACATTATAAATTATAATCATTTACTTTTTTTCAAAATATAAATAATTTGTAGTGGCAAAAATCATGGGGAAGGCAAACTGGAAGACACGATAACAGAAAACAACCAATCAGAACAGCAAGAAAAAAAGAATAAAAATACATGGGGATAGTGGCCTGTAATGAAACCCAAATTTTTTCCAGTACATAGATTGATCATACAATAAAATAGCCTTCATCTGCCAAAACAAACAAACAAAAACATGAGGATAGTTTAAGGGACCTCTGAGACAACATTAGCATAACAACATTTGCATCCTAGGGGTACCAGAAAGTGAAAAGAGAGAGAAAAGGATTGAGAATTTATTTGAAGAAATAATAATGAATAAAAATGTCCTTAACCTAGTGAAGGAAATAGGTATCCAAGTCCAGGAAGCACAGAGTCCCAAAAAAGACAAACCCAAATAGGCCCAAACCATGACACATAATAATTAAAATGGCTAAGTTTTAAAAACAGAGTACCTTAAAAGCAACAAGGAAAATGCAGTTAGTTAGTTACTAGGCAGCTCCCAGAAAACTATTGGCAGATTTCTCAACAGAAACTTTGGAGGTCAGAAGGGAATGGCACAAAATAGCCAAAGTAATGAAAAGTAAAAAACTTCAAACAGGACTATTCTACCCAGCAAGGCTATCATTTAAAATTGAAGGAAAGATAAAAAGCTTCCCAAACAAGAAAAAGCTAAAGGAGTTCATCACCACCAAATCAGTGTTACAAGAAATGTTAAAGGGGCTCCTTTAAAAAGAAGGAGGAAAAACATAAATATAAATAATAAAATGGCAATAACTACATACCTATCAATAATCACTACCAATGTAAATGGATTAAATGCTCCAGTTATAAAACTTAGGTACCTGAATGGATAAAAAAAAAGTTCCTTACATATGCTGTCTACTAGAGACCCACTGAGAGTAAAGTGATGAAAATAGATACTTCATGTGAATGAAAATTTAAAAGAAAAATCTGTAGTAGCAATAATTATATCAGATAAAATGGACTTCAAAGCAAAGGCTATGACAAGAGACAAAGAAGGACATTTTATAATAATAAAGGGATCAATTCAATAAGAGGCTATAACTCTTGTAAATGTTTATATAACCAACATAGGAGCACCTAAGTATATAAAGCAAATATTGATGAACATAAAGGGAGAGATCAATGGTAATGCAGGCATAGTAGACTTTAAGACTCCATTGTCATCAATGGATAGATCTTCCAGAAAGAAAGATGAACAAGGAAACAGTATCCTTAAATGACACATTAGAACAAATTAATTTAATTGATATTTTAGAGCTTTTCACCCCAAACCAACAGAATATACATTCTTTTCAAGTGCACACGGAACATTTTTCAAGCTATACTACTAGACCACAAAACAAGTCTCAATAAATTTAAAAAGATTGAAATCATAGCAACCATCTTCTCTGAACACAATAGTATAAAACTAGAAATCAATTACAAGAAAAACAGTGAAAAACACACAAATACATGGAGGCTAAAGGACGTGCTACTAAATAATAAATAGATAGACAATGAGATCAAGAAGAAATCAAAAGATACCTTCAGGCAAATGAGAATGAAAACACAGCAACCTCAAGTCTTTGTGACACAGCAAAATCAGTTCTAAGAGGAAAATTCATAGCAATGCAATCCTACCTCAAAACACCAGAAATATCTCAAATAAACAATCTAACTTTACACTTAAAGGAACTAGAAAAAGAACAGTAAGCAAAGCCCAAAGTAAGTAGAAGGAAAGAAATAATAAATATCAGTGGAGAAATAAATGAAATACAGTCTAAAAAAATACAAAAAAAAATCAATGAAACCATTGATTCTGTGAAAATATGAACAAAATTGATAAATCTTTAACCTCACTCATCAAGAAAAAGAGAGAAAGAATTCAATTAAATAAAAACAGAAATGAAAGAGGAGAAATTGCAACTGACACCACAGAAATACAATAAATTATAAGAAAATACTACAAGCAAATGCATACCAACAAACCAGACAATCTGGAAGAGATGGATAAATTCATAGAACCATGCAATCTTCCAAGACTGAATCAAGAAAAACAAGTAATTTGAATAGGCAGTTACTGCTAACAAAATCAAATTAGTAATAGAAAAACTCCCAACAAACAAAAGCTCTGGACCAAATGGCTTCATAGGCAAATTTTATCAAACTTTCAAAGAATTAACACCTATTCTCCTCAAACTATTAAAAAAAAAATCCAAGAGGAAAGAAGTCTCTAACTCATTTTATGAGGCCACCATTACCCTCATCCCCAAACCAAAAACATTACAAAAAAAGAAAATTATAGAGCTATATCTTTGATAAACATTGATGCAAGAATTCTCAGAAAAATATTAGCAAACTGAATTCAGCAACACATTAAAAAGATCATACATCATGATCAAATGGGTTTTATTCCTATGATGCAAGTTCAGTTCAATTCCTGTAAATAAATTAATACAATATACCACATAATGAAGGATAAGACCATATGATCATATCAATAGATGCAGAAAAAGCATTTGACAAAATTCAACTTCCACTTATGATAAAACCTCTCAGCAGAGTGGGAATAGAGGCAACATAATAAAGACAATATATAACAAACACACAGCTAATATCATACTCAATGTGAAATAATTAAAAGTTTTCTCCTTAAGATCATGAACAGTACAAAGATGTCCACTTTTACTACTTTTATTCGACATGTATTAAAATTTCTACCCAGAGCAATTAAACAAGAAAAACAAAGAAAAGAAATCCCAATTGAAAGGACGAAGTAAAACTGTCATTATTAGCAAATAGCATGGTACTATATAGAGAAAACACTAAAAAGTCCACCAAAAAAACTATTAGAACTGATAAATGAATTCAATAAAGTAGTAGGATACAAAATTAACTTTCAAAAATAGTTTACATTTGTAAACACCAATAACAAACTACCAGAAAGAGAAATTAAGAGAACAATCTCATTTACAATTGCATCAGAAAAGAAAAAACTTACCTAGGAATAAATTTAACCAAGTAGGTAAAAGACCTATACTCAGAAAACTATTAGACAGTGATGAAAAAAATTGAAGAAACAAATAAATATAAGCATATATTGTGCTCATGGATAGAAAGAATATTATTAAAATGTCCATACTACCCAAAGCTATCTATAGATTCAATGCAATCCCTATCAAAACACCAATGATATTTTTCATAGAACTAGAATAATTCTAAAATTTACATGAAACCACAAAAGACCCCGGTAGCCATAACAATCTTGAGAAATTCAAAATTCGAGGTATCACACTACCTGATATCAAACTATACTACAAGGCTATAGTTATCAAAACTGCATGGACTGACATAAAAACAGACACATAGATCAGTGGAACAGAAAAGAGAAATAAATTCACACCTATATGGTCAATTAATCTATGACAAAAAAGGTGAAAATATATAATGGAGTAAAGACAGTCTATTCAATAAATGGTGTTGGGAAAACTGAAGAACTATATGCAAAAATAAATAAATAAATAAAACCAGACTACCTTCTTACATCATACATAAGAATAAACTCAAAACGGATTAAAGATTTAAATGTAAGACCCCAAACCATAAAACTCCTAGAAGAAAACATAGCCAGTAAACTCCCTGACATTGCTCTTAGTAATATTTTTTATGATATATCTCCTCAAGCAAGGGAAACAAACAATAAATAAATAAGCAAATGGGATTACATCAAACTAAAAAGGTTTTGCAAAGCAAAGGAAACCACCCACAAAAGAAAAGGACATCCTACTAATTGGGAGAAGACATTTGCTAATGATATATCTGATAAGGGGTTAGTATCTAACATTCATAAAGAACTCATACAACTTAATGCCAAAAAAATTTAAAAATCCAATTTAAAAACGGGCAGAGGACCTGAATAGAGATTTCCCTAAAGAGGACATACAGATGGCCAATAGACATATATAAAGATGCTCAATGTCACTAATCATCAGAGAAAAGCAGATTAAAACTGTAAGATATCACCTCATATCACACCTGCCAGAATGGCTATAATCAATAAATCAACAAACAAGAAGTGCTGGAGAGAATGTGAGGAAAAGAGAACCCTCCTGCAGTGCTAGTGGGACTGCAAATTGGCACAGCCACTATGGAAAACAATGTCGAGTTTCCATAACATATTAAAAAATAGAACTACCTTATTACCTCGCAATTCCACTTCTAGGTTTTTATTCAAAGAAATCCAAAACACTAATTTAAAAAGATATATACCCCTGCGTTCATTGCAGTATCATTTACAATAGCCAAGATATGGAAGTAACCTAAGTGCACATCAATAGATGATTGGATAAAGAAGAAGTATAAGCAGATATACACAATGAATATTATTCAGGCATTAAAAAGAGAAATAAATCCTACCATTTTCTACAACATAGATGGCCACTGAGAGGATTACGCTAACTGAAATAAGAAAGAGAGAGGCAAATACCTTATGATCTCTTATATGTGGAATCTAAAGAACAAAACAAATAAAACAGAAACAGACTCTTAGATACGGATGGTTGCCAGATGGAAGGGGGGATGGTGGACTGGGTGAAAAAGGTAAAGGGATTAAGAAGTACAAGTTAGTAATTCCAAAATAGTCATGGAGATGTAAAGGACAGCATAGGTAATAAAGTCAGTAATATTGTAATAATTACTTACAGTGCCAGGTAGGTAAGTATCAGACTAATCAGGTGGATCACTTCATAAATTATATAAATATCTGTATTTATATTCTGTACACCTGAAACTAACATAAAATAATACTGAATGGCAATTATAATTGAAAAATGAAAAAAGAATGAAGAATTGTTTTCAATTATAGAAAGTGCATATGGAGAAAAACTAAACCCTGTGAGATTAAATAACTTCTTACAATTATTTTATACATTTTCTACTTAAGTCATTCCTCTAAGACATGCAAATAGTTCTGTTAACAATTTATATCACACACTTTCTTTTGGGTACAATGTATTAAAACAGGAAAACATTACAGACATTGTCTGCCTTTTCTTTCTTTTTGCAGTATTCTAAAATATGTGAAAATGTCCTTTGGCCAAAGTTGTACTTCCAATCTCATTTTTGTTCTTTACGTAACAGAGCCCTTATGAAGCAAATAAACCCTGTACAGAAAACTGAAAAATTCTTATCCGTTTAACCAAAGCATAAGCCTGGATCTACAAAGTCAGAAACACATTTATTTTCACTATGAAACAGAGGAAGTCAAGCCTTTATGTCACAGGGAAGTTGGGTTTCTGCTTATGAAGATGCTAGAAATCTAAGAAGCCCAATGCTAGAGCCATTTCCTGATATGTTAAGCACTGGATCGTCATACTACACATTTTATTGTATCGGCATAACTTCCCCACTTCTTGTTTACTTTTTTCTCTACCTTTCATACACACACACACACACACACACACACACACACACAAACACACACACACAAATTCAAATGAATCATAAATGTACTTATTGGAGGTCACATTTGAACTCGTAGAAATGAAAGCAATAGTTCAAAGTTCGAACTTGAAAGCCAAATCATATTTTTAATGCCCTGATAAAAACTTTTGTATAGATGAATACAATTTTAGGTATTGAGCTAATCTACAATATATCCTATGACCTTTTTCTATTTACTGGACCTAAATAACTTTTTCTGTAGTGGAAAATATTTATAATATTCTCTACGTCTATGTAATCATAAACTTCACAAAATCCTTTTTACTAGAGCTTTCCAGAGCATGAAAAGATTACAGTATTGGGAATGTTTCCATATGGAAAACACACATACACACACGCGCACACACATGTACACATGCATAAATTGTTTAGGGGCAAGTTAGACCAGAGCAAAAACAACTGCATGAAATTTTCCTATATTCCCTAATTCCCAAGGTGAAAGAGCAGTTTTTGCAACTTTTAGATGGATAGGGGAAAAAATAGTCACTCTGCATTTATTTTTAGGCAACTAAAAACATAGTAAAATATCAATGGTATATTCAGTACAAAATTTGTTTAGAAAACATAGATTTGATACGCCGAATCTTTGAATTTTCCTGGATAGTTAATGAGACTCTATGAAGGGATTTATTATATAGGGTTATAAGTATAAACTTGATCTTTGGGGTTTCTGCACTGAGCACTTTACATTCATACTTTTCAGGGGGAAAAAAAGCTTTTTTTTATATTATGGTATTTTGATGCATCATAGCATGCATAATTTTAAAAAAAAATCCAACTCTAACAGTATTTTCACATTTTTGTTTGTATACCTGAATTCTCATTTGTTGGCCTTTCTGTTCATGTATTCCTATAATGTGAATATAATCGATTTTTTTAGCCAACTATCTAGGCAACACCAGAGTTTTTCAACTTTGTCCTTATTGCCATTTTGAAAGGGATATAATTCTTTTTGTGGGGAACTGTCCTGTGTATTGTCCAGCATTTAGCAGCAAACCTGCCCTCTATCCATTAGATGCCAATAATACTCCCCCTCCAATTGTGACAACCAAAAGTATCTCTAGACATTGCCCGAAGTGTCTTACTGAATCATCAATTGAAGCAGGTATTAGAAGCCTGTCCTTACCATTGATTGGATGTGTAACATTGGATGGAGTTGGAGATATGATGCTGTTAGATGACTAATTAGTTGCAATACATATGCATACACTCTAACTTGTTTCATAACCTTTATCTTAAATATTAATATATCAATTTATTTGTTTGAATTGTATTAATGTGTTCTTGTGATGAAAGATACATTACAATAAAATCAACTCATCAATTATTATGTGGTCATACATTTTCAATGACACAACAATGGATGCAACAAAAAGATACTCTCTTCAATAAAGGAGAGCATATAGCAGAACTATCAAATGTGGTATTGTCAGAACAACTGATTCTGCATTTCACGAACTTCCGTAGTTGCAATGTATCCTATTTCTAAATAACAACTGCAACCCAGTCCTTTGTTATAGCTAAATGAAAATCTTTAAGAAATCAGTCATTTCTTTAAAACACCCCCAGAATAAAGAGTTAGAAGAGTTAATATACTCAATGCATCATTATATCCCAACCTCCTTCAACACAAAGGAAATCAGTTATTGGTGTATTGTATATATTTAAACGCAGTGGAATAAATAAATGTACGTTATACATATAATTCTAAACATAATTGAATAAAATAATTTTGTTTCTAAAGCATCAAGCAGAGGTGTCTATCAATCAGTTTAAATACATTATATTTTACACACCCCTAGTGAAGAATAAGCATGAGCTTTAACTTGTATGATTTAATGTGCTCTCCGGTGAGAACTTTCTGGGAACTGCTGCCACCTGTTGGTCATAGATTTCAATATGCAAGGTAAGGGCTCCAGCTGCTAAAGATTCTGTATACACAGTAGGGATTTACTATGGCCATTTGCATTTATTAATATTTATGAATATAATTTTTATCACTATAAATCTATTCATACTTTATTATCATAGTTAGGATGTATATTATTGTAGTTGTCATACAATTTAACTTATAAAAACTGCTCCACGATGATTAGTATTTTGAAACAGAGTCAAACCTTGTTTGTGATTAGTTAGTTTCAAAAAGCAGACGTGTAAGAAGTGGTTTAATGGGTCACAGAATATTTCTATAACAGATATGCAATAATGGTTTCTGCAAAGCTGATCTTGTTAATCTACACAATGACAATAACACTGCTTCGGTGGAGGAACTTGTCAAAATAACAGCTTCACCATAGAGATACAAAGGTGTAAACAAATTAGAAACACTCATGCCAGCGTTATTTCTAAACAAGAGTGTGGATCTACATGTTACCATAAGAGAAGACCCTCCATTTCAGTGAGATACTGCAAAAACGACAAGATGTCAAAATAGGACCATTTGTAAGAAGAGCATGAAGAAAGATGCTTGAATGTCAAACGTCCTTTTAGATTTGTTTCCATCTCTGTACTAAAGTAGATATGATCAATTTACTCAGGTTTAAGGAAACTCAACTGCAAAATATCAACCATTACAACAATGATGCTTTTAAAGTTATACAATTATTCATCCAATAAGCATTATTAAGCAAATACTATATGTTCTAGGTAGGTGCTCTGTTAGGTTAAGGCATCAAATATGAAAAGGGAAATTCTCTTGTTGAGAAAAATATGCAAATCTAAATTTTACTCCATTTTAATTACTGATGGTTTTGATGAAACTGCTTTGATTCGATCTGTAAAAAAGGTAGCAATAGAAAGAATTCTGAAAGCACTGGGCCCTGTGAGTTGCTTTACTATGGCTAAGGACTGCTGAAAAGAGTTTCAAAGGTTAACATGGTCCAGGGAGGCAGGACGATGAACAGTGTGAAAATATCCTCACAGACCCAGCTCTTAACAATGACTTAAACACAAGCTGAGTAAACTTGTTCAAGTCTCTTAACTTTTCAAGGACTGTTTTCTCTTCATTGACTATCCAGATATTTACGTTCCTTTTCAACCATAATTACTCTCTATCCTAAACAAGTCTCCACAGTAACTTCCTATTTTAAAAATACCACGATCATTAATCTTGTCATACTCTCAATAGGTCTAACACCCTCCCCTTAATGCCTATGTCTGTGTAGGGCTAGTGATGCTTCGTATTTGCATGGCTCTGTCATTTTGGAAGGCATTAGCTCCCAGCTATTTGGATTGATGTATTTTTCCTTCCATCTAATATTCTAATACTGAGCTCCACACACTGGGGAAATAAAGATGAGTAAGAAATGGATCTTGCCTTCAAGTAGGTAACTACCTATTATAGAAGACAAACACAGAAACAAATAATAATATTGGGCAGTAACAGGCATAGTCACAAGAAATAAACTTAAGAACTACCTAGCCCAGTCTTACGGTGAGTGAGGAAGGGGTCAGAGAAGGCATCCTGAAGTGGGAAACCACTCAACATGAGTTTTGAAGAATGCATTAAAAGATGATTAGGAGTGTACAGAGAAATAAATGGTGTAGAAAACTCTATTATATCAGCAGAAGCAGTGACAAGAATAAACACAAATAAAAACACAGTTCAGGACAGAAAAGAGAAGTTTTTTAAAATACCACATAAAACAAAATATATGGTAGTAATGCACTTTGGAATGAATAGACATGATTGAAAATAAGGTAATATATCGTCTTTAATAAAAAACTAAAATAAGTAAAATAGAAACAAATAAATATTCAAACGTATAATAGAAGTATATGTCCTTGACAAAAAAAGTGTTAAATCTTCAGATAAAATCCACCCAGGAAAAAGTTGATACACAATGATTAACATCAAGACATACAGTGTTAAAATTAGTGAACTTCAAGAATATTCACTATAAAGGGAGTGACTACAAGATGCTGTATCTCCCATCCCATTTTTCCATTTGTCTAACAAGGAAGAGAGAGAGAGTGTGTGTATGTGTGTGTGTGTGTGTGTGTGTGTGTGTGTGTGTGTGTATTTGATGCTATTCTATTTTGGTGTCCTATTCTGAACTACAGATCTTAAGGAATTGGAGAAAATAATCTTTTCAGGCTGGAAAGCAAGAACAGGACACATAATCCTCAGGTCTCAGCAGATCCAGTGGGTATCTAGAGTCAGAGGCAGACAAAGATGCTTTCTATTTCCCCGGGCAAACCCTAACAGGGGAATCACACTGCAGTTCCTGGGTACTTTGGGTACATTCAAAATCTCAACCCCAGCATTCTGTTGCACCTCCTCAACCAATCCCTCAGGACTCACAGAGAGTTTACCATCAAGAGTTGAGTGAACATAAAAGACTTTGAAGTAAATTAACAAATGATTCCACATAAGATGCTGGCAGTCACTTAGAGCTGAACTGTGGGGCCATCACAAAGCTCCTCAGAAGTGCCACTAAGTAAAAAAGACAATTTCCTGGAGGGCAGGACATGAATCAGCGTATCTTAAACTCTATTTTGCCTACAAGGAGATAGGACCAGAAGTCAGGGTTTACATGGATTTCATGGGCCAAATGTCTAACCAGATGGTCAGGGATATTAAAGAAACAATATTAGAGCACTGCTCATAAAGATTTTTGAAAAAGGTGATATGGATAATATCTTAGACTGCTCAGTTTGTTGTAACAAAGTAGAACAGACGGGGTGGCTTAAATAACATATATTTATTTTGTACAGTTCTAGAGACTGAAAGTTCAAATTCAAGATGATAGCAGATTTAGTTATTGCTGATGGCCCATATACTGCCTTGCAGACAACCACCATCACACTATGTGTTCACATAATTCTTTTCTGTGTGCATGTGTGGAGAGAGACAGTGAAAGAGAGAGAGAGAGGTGTCTGTCTTCAAGAGAGAGAGATTAATTGATCAATCTGTCTTAATCTGCCTAGGAGGGCACTAATTTTATTATAAGGGTCCCACCTTCATGATCTAATCTAAACCTAATTACCTCTTAAAGGTTTCTTCTTCAAATATTAATAACATGATATTGGGAGTTAGCAACACAAATTTTGGAGAGATGCAAACATTCAGCTCATAAAAGATAGACCTTTCATACTTAATACTGCTTCTCCTCAAGAAACTCCCTTTATTTCAAAGGAAATAAGGCGATGCGTTGAAGACTATGGGAATACTGGTCTTAATACATGGACCATCACCCAATTGTGATCAGCTTTATAAATGGTGCAATGGCCCATTGAAACTGGTTATAACATGAGTTGAAAGGTAACACCTTTTAAGCACATAGTTCCATCTTGCCAGATACCAGTCACCAGAATAGAGTAATATTTATCCATAAATAGTGCATATACCAAATGTCACTGCTACTATTTATTTGGGGTATTTTTTCCAGGTGCAGGGATAAGAAAGTCTCCTCTCTCCCCAGGATTCTCAAACTACCTGCTTTCATCCCACCCTTGGCCCCTCTCTGCTTATACACATACAGAGTCATCGCCCTGAGTTATGGCTGTGTTGTTGGGGAAGCTAACCTAAAGGAGTTCCAGTACCAGGTAAACACTGTGCCTCCAGCTAGCCATTACCAGAACTTTGAAAAATGCTTCTCTTATCTAAGTAATTGTTTCTATTTTCCATAATGTTCGATGCTATAATCAGATCTAAGACATGCTCCTGGAGATTCTGGAACTTCACCTCTGCTACCAGATACACTTTAGAGAGAAAGAAAGCATAATGAAAAACTCATGGAATCTATTAATAACTTCTCCTTGATGGCTTCTACAGACATACTCTTAGCCTTAAGACCTTAAACAAGTTACTTCACTCATTGATCTTTGGTTTTTGTCTCAGCTCCCTAGATGTTTCTCTGAAGTGTGGGGCCATGTAACATGAAAAACCAAGGTCAAGAGAGATTAATTAATTTGTCTGTGAAAAGGTAAGGAACACGCATGGATATAGGAGATCAGATCTTTAAACAGTCATGTCTTTTTCCATTAATGACTGAACAACAAGGTATGGGAGACTGACTTTGAAAAATAACCCTCAAGTAATCAATGCCTCAAATGTAGATCTTTACAGAGGAGGTTCTCTAGGCACAGTTTTAGGTACTCAAACTGCAGCAGAAACCAAGAGGACCCCCCAAAATCCAACAATTCCCAGGTCTTTAATAAGCTAATATTCTACCCAACAGTAGCCAAGTAAGAGAACAAACAGAAAATCAGTCATTTAACTCTTAGTAGTAAGAAATGTCATGAAGAAAATACAATACGGAAATATGATCAGTCAGTTACTTGGCTGTGAGGCTAATAACTCAGCTAAGGTTGTTAGAAATACAGACACTGGATAATGACAGTTAAACAAAGACTATAATGTCAAGCAGCAGGCTTTTGAAAATGTAAAGGAGCCTCCCAAGTACAGACAACAGGAGATACAGAGGCTTCCGTGGGGAGAGGCTTAGAATACAGTCGCCATTGCAGCAGAGTGGAGAAGGGTAGGTGTACGGGTGATGAGACGGTAGCAGAAGGCCAGACCCTGTGCAGTCCCAGACAGAGGGTGAAAAAGGGTGAGAGAGGGTGAGCTGTCTTGCAATTGCAATGAAGCCATTGGTGCATTTGAACCAGGGAATGGGTATAGTTTGATTTAAGCATATGAAGATCACTGTGGCTGCTTAGGGGAGAATAAGAGGAAAGAGGAAACAGCAGAATTAGTGGTGGCTGAGAATACAATGCACAGATGAAGATGGTGAATAGTAACCAGATCCAAAATATTAGAGGTAGTGCTTCCTGATGGCGTAGATGTGGAGTGTTTTGGGGAATGAATGATACTTACCTGGAGTATCCACAGGTAAAAATAGTTCCAACACTTGTATCAATTTACCAGGATTGACGACATCTATGTAAAGATAGTACAACCACTGCTCACTTAACAACCAACCTGGTTAACCACTGCTTGAACTTAACAAGTCCTCCTGCATGGGGAATAGCCTTTCTCAGTCTGTGTGAGTCTTGGGAATCCCTTTTCTCAATCTTTCTCTCCTTCCCACAGTTGGTTATTATTCACTACACTAAGCATTTGCAATCACACAAGACTACGTATTTTGTTTATAAGTGTGGTGCATGATATTTATTGAAAAATACATACTCTATGGCACCACAACACGCCATAAGACATCCATCTTTAAGTTCCTTGCTCATCCACCAAATTTGCTTAATGACCTAGCTGGAGGAATGGAGCTCAGTGGTTCGGTGAGGAGTGTCTGTATTATATAAGGAGAAATATTTAAGCAGCATGAGTGATTTTTAAAATATAAGCAACTTCATGCTTTTAGAATGTTATTCTAATCACTTAACATCACAGATGTGAGTTTCAATCAAAGTCTTTTTCTTGCCTTCTGAAATACACAATACTTTACTTTCTAGCCTTTACTACATAATCTATTCTAACACATCATTGACATTAAGACATTTATTTCTTTGAAAGTGTTTATAAAATTACACAGCAAAAGCAGCAGTCATTTTTCATGCTACTGTTTATAAGTGTTTCTTCTCTTTTAGGATTATATTTTTATGTTTGTCTATTCATTTGTTTGTTTACTTGTTTGTTAATTCATTAAAAATATATTTCTTGAACATACATAATGTAGCAGTGAAGTTACTAGTACTTAAGGATAAAACATGAGTAAAGTAGTACACAGGGATAAAAGATATCCCTACTCCAAGAAGTTTATAATCTGGAGGAGAGAAAAAAATCTGGAGGAGGAAAGACACACGCACACATGCACGCACACACAGTAATTATGAAGCCCTTCAATTTTTCCAAACTTTTCAAAAGTTGTGTCAAAAAGTTTTAGTTCTAGCACATCAAAAGTATAAAAAGTATAAAAATCTAAGGCTTTTGAAATATAATTTTTAGAAATCCATATTAAACTGCTATTAATATTATACATCACAGACTTTAAAAATAAATATGTAGAGCCTAAAAATAAATAATACATCCTACTAGAGGTTTTAAAACTAATTATTTAATTAACTTGATTATATACTAGAAACAGTTTTGGTGTTTGCCTTGTAGGGTTCAAAATCACTCCTTATATGCTAAGCCAACTAAGACAAGGAAAACATTCATAACTAAACACTAATCTAAAATGCTTTGAGATGAAAAATATATTCCTTGAGCATTTAAAAAATACAAGTATCAGAACTAATTAGATTTTTGCTGATTTAATAATCTTTCAAAGATAAGCTTCTTTAATGCCAATAGAACAACTCTGACAGAAAAACAAATGTAAATAAATGTTAGGCAATTATTAAAAGCAAAACACATCTTTTTCTTTAGTTGATTTTAATTTTTGCATACTGCCTGCTGTATTGCACAGTTCCTTGAACACAAAAGCCCAGCAGTGAAAAAGGAGAACTCAAAGTTCCTAACTCAAACTTTCAAAAAAATTAAACATTAGAGGAAAAAGAAGTGAAAATTAAAGTACTTTCATTCCCCCATAGTGAAAAGATTGAAGCAATAGAGTTTTTAAAAAGCATAGTTGTCCATATGCATCCACTGATTATTATATAGCTTCCTGCCAGTATTTCAACATTTAAAATTTGAGTTTAAAGTAAGTCAAGATGGTAACAGTTTTTATGAGGATAAATGCTTCACCCAGGAGGTAATTTAGATAGAGTATATATTTGTACTTACAGTGCCAGTCACTCCAAAAAGCAGCCTCATTTCCTGGTACCAAGGACACCAGTACATGTCAGAGTACATTTGGAAAGGAATTTCTCCCAGGACCTTGATAGCACAAGTGCAGGCAAAATAAATAAATCTGTCAGTGTGAACCAATTACCCACAAAACCTGTTCTCAGGGGCAGCTTTTGTACTCTCACTCGGGCCCTTGGAAACTGTGGGATTGCTCGCCAGTGACAGTGAGAAGAAAGAGGGGGTGGCTGAACAGTGCAACTACCAACTGAGTGCCTATCCTCGGGATGGCATCTTCACATGCATGTTCCACCTGGGGTCTCCTGCCCGAGGTCTCTCATTCTCCCTCCTCCTGACAACCTGCTCTCAAGTCTTCCCTGAGGGCCTTAGTAGTTGACACAGTTCTGACAAATGACAGTCTGAAATATTGAGCCATTAAAAGTTCAATTAATTCCACTTGAAATAGAAACAACTGGATTTCATTCAAATCCAGTTAGATGTGTGTGTCAGCATGCAATGTACCGAAAGCTTGTGGGACCCTTTCATTAGCATATTACAGATCCTATTCACATAAGGTGCTCAACTTAAAAGCAGGCACTTATATGCTGAAAAAATGCAGCCCCTTTCTTAATCCCTAAACTTTAAGAACATTTATTTCCCTCCCTCCCAATTCTCTCCATGTCCTAAATTTTTATTTTTACTTCTTTAGGCTTTCCAAATATTCTAATAACATCAACATGTATCATATAGCACAATGAACTGAAGTTTTTTTTTTTTTTTCTGAAAGCCATATTAGTGAATCCTAGAAATAAACAAGAGGACACACACCAACATTTGTCAGTTTTGGTGGTGATGGATTCTTCACTCTTCAATATTATGTCACTATTTCAGTAAGTTTACTTTTCCTTTAAACTAACGATGGATTAAAGCAACTGTAACTCAAAATGTATCTGTCTGCTGGGTGAAGAGGTCTGATATTTCTCAAAGACAGTTCATGGAAGTGAAAAAAAAGACTTTTGCACTTCCTTCAAACTCCTTTGCCATCCTTTTATTCTCTCCAACCCTCCGTCTCTAACATCTGAAATATGATCTCTGAACCCCAGCATACAAAGAAAAGAGCAGAGAAAATTTTTGATGAGAACAGATCTTTATGCTAGACACTCCTGAGAAAAGAACAGGAAGAGCACAATTAATAAATCCACATGTATGTGAAAGAATTACGATACACTATGCAGGTCATTACACAGGAAAAATTCCCCTCACCGTATCTTCAGGTTGGTTTGAGCAAACTCATATCAACACAGATGGATGTGCTATAGGGTCCCTTATCAATTCTTCTCAACTCCATAATTCTCTTGCTGAGAGAGATAAAAATACAAACACACAGAGATAGTAGAATATATTGGGAAAAATAAAATGATCTAATGTTCTTTAAAAGCGTCTCATGGCTATTTTGAGTTTAAGTTATTGAAAATGTTATGCAGAAATAATCTTGCTCATCCAACATTGACTGCAAATTATATATGCCAAGAAGACAAATAGTGCTTTAACGTATTCAGAACTAGAATGCTCATTTTAATCTCCAACAGAATTTCATGTATTGAGCAATTCTGGTTTTTGGTTTGGTTTCGTTTGGTTTGGTTTGGTTTGGTTTGTTTGTTTAGCATAACAGGGAATAAAGAGCCAAGTTCTTCTCAATTTCAAACTAACTCCCTAGCTGTAAATTGGGAACTTAAGTGGTCCATGAATCTTTCTGAACATTAGAATAACATTTTACATAATTTGAAGAGTGAATTCAAATGAGAAGAGACTGAGATATGTGCCTTATAAAGCCCTTTAAAATCTTTACCTTATTTTATTAAAAAATCATTTGTTTGGTGTGACTCTGTGCAAGCAGTTATGATACAAGCTTAAGAAAATTGCAGGTTACTTGAAAACCATTTTAGAGAGTGCTTAACATTAATAGAGCACCTTTCAGTGACAGGCAATTTACATATATCATCTCATTTAATAAGCTCGGTTTTGTAGGACATAGAGGAAATGGCACATGCAAAAGATCTCTCACTCACATGAGTCCATACCTCTAATAGGTGGCACAGTTGAGATCTGATTCTGGATCTCTATGACCCAAAACCACTGAAAGCTCTATCATTATAAAATTATGTGAAATGACTTGCAATGATATTTTGATGATTAGAAATTATAAGATTCCTTGATTGTTTGTTTCATTATCATATTTAGGTTCACAGGAATGAATACAGTCAAGTACACTTAGAATTAAGAAACTAGGAAGGAATTTCATGTATCCTATGTAAATGTTCAACTGAAAATAAGAGAAAATCTAATAATAGTAATTTAAATGAAGTAGAAACTCCTTTCAAGTAAAGAAAATCTGCAAGAAAATTATCTAGCATTGATGTAGATGCGGCATGAGGTTTTCTGGGACATGGGCTCCTTCCATATCACTAATTTGTCATCTCTAAATATAGCCTTCAAAATTGCTACCAGAGTTCCAGCCCTCACATCTGCATTCCAGGCGCGGTGTGAAAGAAAAGATAAATGAAGAGAGGTTCAGTCTCTCCTTTTAAGGACTTCCTTGAATTTACTCTTAAAACTACTGCTCATTGGCTGAAATCAAATTTTATGTTTACACCTTGCTACAAATATTCAGGAAGAAAAGGAGAATAGATATGAGGAAGCAATAAAAAGTGCCACGTTTGAGAAATAAAATTAGAAATAAATCTGATGTCGCTTCCTGGAGCCCAAATTTGTATCAAAGTTAACCATCTCATCAGACCTAAAGATTTAACTTACTATTTTTTTAAGCTCTGCATTTCATCTGGGGCAGGAAACAGAGAAAATACAATGGTCTTTTACTTTCTCTCTCCCTGTTGTCCTCACTCTGCATTAGACAGGCTGTCATGTAAGGGTGTGTGGAAATGGGCTAATAGTCAGCCCACATGCTGGCTGCCAAGCCAGGGACCACTCAGTGCTATGTCCAATTAGAGGGTTATCTTTTTTCAAACTCTGACCAGAGCCCTGTATGAGCCAGTCACAGCCTTGGCCTTAGAAGCTGTTTGTCATCATTGAGGTGGCACTGGTCTTTCTGCTCCTATGTCAAATCTGGCTTAACAGATTTACAGGAGTCTCTGAATTATTTCCAAGCCATACCTTTATCAGTAAAATCATAAATAAAAATGTGTAAGCACTCTAATTATAGACAGTGGCTTTTTGTAAATTATATTTATGTCCTAACAAACCATTCTAAGTAATGTAAATCATAAAAATAATACCATAATATCAATAATATAATAATAATAATAATAATAATAATAATAAATATAAAACACAAATTTAAAGCACTAATTGGTAATTCTAATGTCTTCTTCCTGGACACCAGTGGAATCTGGTGTCTAATCCTTGGGAAAGGAAACCTTGTTTTGGAGACTCCTGTTCCAGAATGAGAACCTTGGTTCTAAAAATTCCCCCTTAACCATATGCTGCCCCGGGCTCTGAAGACGTCCTCCCCATGTGATGGCACTCCTTCCAGGTGAATCATCACTGTATGCACTCACAGCTGCAGCTCCCATAGAAGCTCTCTAGCAGTATTTCTAAAGGTAAGGCTGTTTCGTAAAACATTACAACATATTTTATATACACACATGAAGAGTTTCTAAATGCACACTGATTTGTTCACACTGATCTTAATCTCTCCCTATCCGGTTTAAGGTTTCTGGATGTGGGAGTGGAAAACATCTACTACCCTGTTATGTGTACAATTTCTTCAAATAATGTGAATATCAGTATTAGATGAAATGGCCACTTGTCTAATTTAAAGGCATTTTATTAACTTGACGTTGATGTCCTAGTGCATTCTGTTGATCAGAATAACTCATTAGGATGCATATCTACTCAAGATGTATAGCCACCTAAGGAAATGAATGCTGTTTTATTGCTTTAGCAATTCAAGATGAGGCCTGTGAATTCAGCCCAAGAACCTAGCCGACTTTGCAAAGCTACAATTTTAGGCAGGCACACTGGTCCGTTCAACTCCGCTCCAATCATAAATACACAGGAGGTCTGGAGAGTCCAGAAGACTAGACAAGGTTTAATTATGGGAGCTGTTGTCTGATTACTCCAGTGTTTGCAAATCACCCTTGTAATTCTCCGGAGCCTAAATTCTCCAGGGGAGTCTTTGAACAGTGAAAACACGCCCTGCATGACTAACAGGTTTAGCTCAGTCCTCCTTGCCTTTGAGATCATTCGAGGGCAAAACTGCTGTCTTTTCATACTTCAGTTCCTTTAGAGTGGCCCCTCGATGGGATCAGTGAAGCTCTCTTCATTAGGTTTGGCATGTTTAGGAGCAAGTATAATGTTTAAATTACTTAAGCAAATCTGGGTGATGTAGATTAAATTTCTGAAAAGTATAATTCATCACAATGTTCTTTGAGGACTAGACCAGAAATCCTGCAAAATAAGTTATGTATCATTTTTATTCTGTATGGTTTTAACAAAAAATCATGAATGTAACTGATATCAGCATTTCATACCCTCAAAAGTGAAGGTCCAAGTATCTGCATTCAGAGATTCACTGAAATAGGGTGTGGAGGTTGGGAAAATTACTTAAGGGAGTAGGTTCAGGAGAAAACAAACAAACAAAAATCAATCGAAAACATGACTCCCCAAAGTGAATATTTTGATAGGTCCTTCAAATTGTGGGGAGCATGGCCTAGTTCCTTTTACATGCCCTGGGAATTTGTAGGACTCAAAGAAGGAAGTGGCATGTGTTAAACTAGACGGCCAGACACTGGGTCCTCGGCTCCTGGGCTGGACCAAAGCCCTCACACGCACTCTTGATTTGGAAGCAATAAAGCCAGACCTACAAATCACCCAGAAGTGATTAACGCAGGAGAAAAAAATGGGGGGCGGGGGGAGCAGGGCATAGCAAGTGCACTGGAATGACACTTGAAAGAAGTGATGTTGAAAATAAAAAAAAAAAATTGAATTTTTTTCCAACCTGGTGAGTGGGTCATAAGCAGATATGTTTTTTTTTTTTTTTAAATCAAGTATAGTAATTGATATACCCACAAGAAAGGGTAAAAATTATACTATGCCAATGAAAAAAATAATATCTCATATCAATTTGAATTTATTCATCTATAGTCTGCCTCATTTGAAATTTCAATGGAAAAAATATTTCTTCTTTTATAAGGGTGTTTCTTTTTCTAACCCTCAAGTTATAATAGAAAGTATGTGTAAATTCAACTATGGTAATTGCTATTATAGCTAGGACTGCTATCTCATATGCCCCCTGTTGGTTTTCCCCAAACTAAAATTATTATATATATAGTTCATGTGTGGTGTTACTTTCCTAATATTGGTAGAAGGTATGAATTGCATGCTGTCCTAAGTGGCATGGTAAAGAACTCCCCACCCTGCTGACCAGCTACATCCAAACCTGGGCATGACATCCCTCTGTCCAGAGTCTCAGCGCTATAGATAGTACCAGCCCTTTAGTCAGTCACTTAGTAGCTCGTTTATCAGATCTGCTGTTACCGTATCACAGTGCTTATAACCCTCATTTTACGTGGCCCCAAAGCACAAGAGTAGTGATGCTGGCCATTAGGGTGCACCAAAGTGAAGCCACAAAAATGTGCTTCCTTTAAGGAAAAGATGAAAGTTCTCCACTTAATTAGAAAAGAAAAGAAAAAATAATATGTATGCTGAGGTTGCTAAGATCTGCAGCAAGAATGCATCTTCTGTCTGTGAACTTATGAAGAAGGAAAAAGAAGTACAAGCTAGTTTTGTTGTCGCACCTAAAACTGCAGAAGTACAACCACAGAGATTGATAAGTGCTTAGTTAAGATGGAAAAGGCATTAAATTTGTTGGTGAAAGACATGAACAGAAAATGTGTTCCAAATGATGGCAAATAATTCTATTTAAATGTTGGAAAGGATGCCCTTCACAAAACAGGACGTTTTAAATCATTAACTATCTCCTTTCAAGTATTTTCTAAATCCCCATCTTTAACACTGAAATGTAATGAACAAGAGTAAGTCTTGGCCTGGGCCTGGATATGAGATTAAACCAGAAAGCAGACACTTTGAATGCTACCTGCAAACCATAGAGGAGATTACAGCACTGTGACAACCCTCATCTTTCTTGCATGTTAATTTGGCAAGAATTCTAGAATTCGTGTCTAATAAACGCTGATAGGCCTTGTGTGTCTATTTCACAGGTGAATGGGGAAATCCCTGTGTCACACAGTTGGACCACTAGAAGAGGTCAGTAGAGAAAGACAAGGAGAGTAGAAACCTGGTTTGGTTTGGTTTTTGTTTTGTTTTTTCATTACAAATTCTCAGCACCTTAAATGGTAAGTGGCACTCAACCTACAGAAAAAGTTCAAAGTCAATCTGAAATCTTCACCACCCTCTCAAGCTTTCTTTTTCACAGCAAGTCAGACAAGGCCGTGGTATTTTTAAATGCATGTGGAGCTCTAGTTAGAAACCAAAGAGGCGTTCCACCTCACCTTTCTGAGTGTCTGGTATTGCAGCTATCACTGTACTGACGGACGAGAGGCCTGTACTCTTCTTGCCGGGAGGCAAGGCTCGTCCAGGGATGGCACTCAGAGTGACTGCACATTCTTCCCTTGGAGCTACGACAAGAGCTGATCTTGGGCTGCCAAGTCCACTTATGCAGACCATCACTGCCCCCTTGTTTCTCAGAGAATGAATGCTAGAAGCCTTGACTTCTTGTGAGAGTGCTGGAATATATCTGCCACACTAAATAAGGATGAACATAGATTTATTTATTTTATTCTAAGAGCTTAGTCAAGTCATATCTTAGATTGTGTCTAGTAAATAATTGTTTAGAGAGTGAGTACATGCTTCCCCTGGAAAACATACAGGGCAGTGCCACCAAGGTAATCAACTTAATTATGTAAGTTAAAATTTAACTTTGCTTTTAGTCTTGTCTTTCAAGTCTCTACAAAAAGGCACCAGCCTGCTTCCTTACTTCATTTCCCCCCTTTTACCAAGCCTACACCCCTGAAGTTGAATTAGCATATTTTCTTACTCTGATTCATCAGAGGCTTTCAAAAGCTTCAAGTGTGAAAAACTAGCTGTGCATTGGAAGGTTACCTTATCTTTAATGTTAAAATTACACCTGCTAATAATGGCAGAAACAAAAGTGTGGAATAAGGTGTTATTTGTGTCACATGTTTCTCACCTAACAAAGAAGAAATACTACGTAAATTTGGAATGTTGCTTTGGAGCTTATTTTCACTTATCCTTAATATAAATCAATAAGAAATTCAATGGAAATTACCACAGATCTCTTTTCCTTTTGTGTTACAGATATTTTTCTGATTCTTTATCAATACTATCATATCAAACAATTGCTATTATGCTTTGGTATTAAATGGTAAAAATCACTTTATCCAATATCTATTTTCACATGATGGTTCACTTTCCAGCCATTAAAATATTTTCTTGCATGTGTGCAAAAACACCTAGTGTTCTAATTAATTTTATATGTTTGGCCCAATTTAACAGTGTATATAGCATATAGCATCACAAAACTGTATAATTTTGGAACTTAATGAGTCTTTAGATATCATTCCTTTTTTCAAATGAGGAAACTGTGACTGAAAGAAGTTCTGTGACTTACCCAAGGTCAAACAGTTCTGTAACTACAGGTCAGAGCTGGAATGAAGTCCCTTACCTTATGATTCTGTGTTCTTCCATCACGACATACTCACTCAAGACACACAGAAAAACTCCATCAGAGACCTTGAGAAAGACTGACAAAATATTTAAAAAGTCTAGATTTGAAATAGTGTTAAAGAGGTGTTGTTTAACTACTTAGCATTAGATTAAAATGTGGTCTATATAACCAAACAAAATTGATTAGTAATTTTGATGACTCCTCAGCATTTGAATTACAAGATAACTTTAAAACAAACTATATTATCAATATGTAAAAATCAGCACTATGTGTAAATGAAACATATGTTTATGCAAAATATTTCCTGCAAAGTTTTTAGTTTGCCTTCCATCTTAAAATATATGCTGACCAACAAAGTGTTTACAATGGGTCTGTCTTGTGATCTAGATTTTTAGTGAAAGTGTCAAGCTTGAATAGACTTTGAGAGATAAGTGTTGGTACCAGAAATTAAAGCAATAATAAAAGAACTGTTGCTAAAAACTATTGTTGAATTGTAGTTTTAAGGAACATTAAAAAAAGAAAAAAACACAAGTTGCTTTATTAAAAATGAAATAGAACATGTTCAATTCATCACTAATTGAAATTAGTATTTTAATTATTGATATTTTACTATTGATATTTCTTCTATAATGGAGCTAAGCGTGATAAACATCATGTGATATGTGAGAATATCATTAAATGTGGCATGGTGTGTGAAAATATTGAACTTCTCTTTTTAAAGTGTTATCTGCAATAAATTCTAAGTTAAAATACGTTGTGCATGAGGATGGTGCTGATTTCTTAATTTGCTTATATGAAATTTAGCCCAGGAGGGTAATCTAAGCACTTAATTCAAGCACTTAATAAAGTTGGCTTTCTCATTTGAATAATTCATCCTTATATCTAGTTGCAGTATTTGGCAACTTTCCACTTCCCTGTCCCCACGTTATTCATAATGAAAAATTATTTATATTAAAAAATTCACATCATTGGTTGCACAGAGAATCTATATTCATAAAGGAAATTTTTGCATGTAGCATAATGTTGATGCTTTTAAAAGTAAAGCAAGAGCTTTCAATATAAGACAATTTAAGGTTATTTGAAAAATCAGTATAAAAATCAACATATGCATTACAACATTACCATACCTATGAAGTAATCCTAAAAATAATATTATATTCAATGATCAATAATTTTGATATATCAAATTATTTTAAAATATTCATTTTCATACTGTAATAAAGATTTCAATTGAAAAAAGATTCACTCAAAACTGAACCCCTGCTTTCCTGTTCTGTTCCTTCAAATCTGCCTTGTCTCCAGTATCCCCCAAGTCCTAAATGCAACTACAATACATCCAGGTATTCACAGCTAGGAACCACCTGGATTCCCTTCATTTCCTCATAATCCACCAGCAGATATTATTGGTTATCTAAATATATATTAAACCCTATTGTACGAGGGCTGTCCAGAAAGTATCCAGCCATGTAATAGGAAAACTACAGGATCCAGTAGAAGTAACACCCTTTTCTATGAGCTGGTAATATATTCTAAATATTTTATTACAAAATCATAAGCATGTAATTCTGTAACAACAATATTTTAACTACTAAAAAATGGCATTACTTCTGCCAGACCCTGTAGAGGCATTTATGGCTAGATTTTTTTCTAGACAGCCCTCATATACCCCTATTATTTCAAAAATAATTTCAAAATATTTTTCCTCCTTTTGCTGTTGATCCTCTGTAGTCTGCTTTCCACATAGTACTAGGAGTCTAACATGCCTCAACTCAGTATCCAGTTGTTAAGGTCATTTATCTGTCACAATCTGTAATTCTTTGATCTGATTGCATATTGCTTCCGGTTTAGCCTCTCTCCCTACCTTGACTGTAACCCTCTTGAATGAAGGGGCTGTAGCTTCATAAGTTTGCCAAAATATCTCCAATGTTTAGCAAATTTAATTAATAAATATTAGTTAAAAAAAATGACTGATAAAGATGTGGGTAAAATGTTAAAACTTTCATAGTCTGCAATAATTTTCATGCTTATAAAAACAAAACATAGAAAAAATGATAACAAAGATAAAAATAAAAACAAATAGATCTTAAGCAATATGAAGTTAAAGAAAGATAGTATTTCTACGAGTAAATAGTCCCCATCAGGGAGCAGAACACTTCTTAAGTATTTCTCTTCCTATGTCCCGGTGATTACTCAAGTATTTCTACTGGAATCTTCCAAAGGCATTGGAAGTTAACAGAGAATTCCAATAAAGTCTTTGTCTATTTAACTAGGAAAAAAAAAATCTTTATGGAGATGTGCCTTCTAAAGAGTAGCAATTTCAAGATCAAGTAATATCCAGTCACAATTGACAGGTTATTCACAAATTGTTATGGATTTCTGCTGATAATGATGAGCTCTTTTGCCCCTTGTAACCGGCATGCATTGATGATGTAACTGGTGAATGTTAGAATGCTATCTCAGGCTCTGGAAGAGAGGATTTTCTCAGTATGGAGCTAATTAAACCACTCAGGGGGCTCTAACCCCTGAACTTGCCCTCATTAACACCATGCTGAAACCAATGAAGCCAACTAGCCAAAAAGACCCGAAGGCCAAAATACTCCTATTGATATTCCATCTCTTCTTTTCCTTCAGAAAGGAACGAGCTATTGATATTTACCAAAAATTCTGGTAATGAATTGCACAGCTTAATTAAATGGATACTTCATATGGAATGTTCAAAGTAATCCTCAAACACCATTGGACTTTGCAAATAAGGTCTGTATCACTGTTCTTTGAATTATATAATTTTCCCAAATAAACTATTTTTTAGAGTTGGAAAACTCACAACCAAAGGACAGATGGCTTAGTTTAGCATATAAGAATATAGAGTAAGAATAAAGACAATAAAATGCCCCAAACCTATTTGACCTTTTAAAATTAAATAAATACTATGGTTAATGTCACTAATTTATTATGATGCTATTTTTCTCTGAAATATTTTCCTAAAAATGCACAATCACACACGTGTATATACAAGGTTGGACAATTAATTTCACAAATTCATCCCAGAAAAAGTGCTCCATACCTCATTACTGAACATCACTATGGCCACCTGGAAAGTACTCCCCTTGGGAAGCTGTGCACTGACACCAGTGCCTACTCTACGCTTCAAAGCAATTTTGGAACGCTTTTTCTGGATGGACCATCAGAGCTACTGTTGTACCCAGAATCTGACAATTAAGTTTGCAAACTTGCCACTGTGCACTTACGTTGGCAGCACTGTACAAACAATTAGGTAAGGTGTCATAACCTTGCCAAGGGTACATGACAGCTTTAATGGCCATTCCAGAAAAAGAGTTCCAAACTGCTTCGAAGGATGGACTAGGTGCTGATGTTGGTGCACAGCTTGCCAAGGGGAGTAATTTGAAGGTGACAGTAGTGATATTCAGCAATGAGGTATATGTAGCACTTTTTCTAGGACGAATTCATGAAACTAATTATCTGACCTCATGCATATGAAACAGGAATTACAGAATATTTTAAATCCATATTTTCCCTATAATCGAGATACCATCATATGCACCAAGGTAGCAAGTGAAAAGGTACCATATTGATACCTTTCAATAAATGGGCATTCTACTCTGAGTTTTGGGTGCTCTGAAATCTGTATTGTTACTCTATTTGCATTTTTTCTGTTACTTATTTTGTGTTCACATGAAAAATGTTAACACTTCACAATTGGCAAAAACAGTGTAAATGATAATACTGAACCTATTACAAAGAAAACAATGGAATAGTATACTAGGCTGATGTTAAGTTTGCAGCAGATCAAGGAAATCATACAGGAAATAAAAGGTAGATCACTAATAAACTAAGAAATGGTAGAAGTCCTTTGACATTTTGAAGGGCATAATAAAAATCATTGCAGTTTGGGATGAAATAATGCATTGACCAATAGTTACTTAAACATCATCTGGATGAAATTTCAGGCAGGATCATACTATGACATTAGAGGATTTGAAGGGATCCAAAGAGCAACTGAAAAAGATGCTAGAAACTAAATCTTTTTAGAGAACATGTTGTATCGTCCATGTTCAGCCCATTTTCTAAATATGCATTCCTGATGCTCAACAAGATGTCTATATAGTTAGTCTAAGAGCATCACAAAAACATTCAACTGGAATTTAGATCATCTGAAAACTTCATCAAAGGGTCAAGACAATAACTGAATTTTGTGTTACAAAAAAAGATCTTGTAGTCTCAAATAACTCATTTTTTAAAAAGATTTTGGTTTGATTTTCATCTTTAGCCATGATAGAGAAACTGGCATCATAAATAAATTTTAAAAAAAATAGACAAAATATGTGTAGCAACAGTTTTCAGTCTGTACAACATATAGTCCAGGACAATGACCCCCCAAAAATGAAAATATAATAGATAAGCTCAAGGACTGTCCACCATTCTGCTGAGAGAGACTTTCCAAATCTTGAAAGAGAGAGAGCCCAAGCAGAGAATAAAAATTTCAGTGATATTAGGAGATAGATATTAGAAGATGCTTAGGCAACTGGATATTATGGAGCATAGTGCCAGAATGAAGAAAAATATGCACAAAAAATTCTAAAACTATTTTTAGGGATCTATGTAAGTCTTTCATCAAATACTAGGCTGTGCATGCACAGGGCAAGCGTCTATAAGTCCTGGCAGAAAAGAACAATCAGGGGTGTATGAATTAAACAATAGATTAAGAGACTAAAAATGCAAAAATGCATGAGTTCTTACTAATGAGCTAGAGTGGAGAGACTTCACTAAATATCCTGGATAGTCTATTAAAAGACACAGAGGTCTTCACAAAGTTGAAACTGATCGGCCGCTATAATAAAATGTAACATTTTTTACAATAAGATGACAAAAATCCAGATTCTCAAAAGTGTAGAAATCACAACATCCAGGATACAACACAAAATTACCATACATGTAGAAAAGCAGGAAAATTAGTAAATTAATCAGTAGCCTCATTATATTACAGGAAAAGTTAATAGCAATTTTTTGGCTTAAAGAAAAAGATACTGATCAGACCCAAGATGGTGGAGCTGATAAATGCTATGCCTGTCTCATTCCTTAAACACATTAAAATTACAACTAAACTATAGAACAGTTCACCTGGAGAACCATCTGAACTCAAGCTGAACAGTTTTATAACTAAGGATATAAAAGCCATGTCAAGACTGGTAGGAGGGGCAGAGACATGGAATGGACCAGCCCCACACCTGTGTGTTATGACTGAAAATCTGGAGGGCTATCACGACTGTGAAAATTCCCCCTGGAATAGCCCAAAACCCTAGCTCACATCAGGAGTACTGGTGCTGGGAAGAAGAGCCCCCACAACAGCAGGCTGTGAAAAACTGAGGATTCTGATGGGACAAAAGATTGTGGGAAACCCAGATGTCCGCTTAAAGGGCCCACACAGCCTTGCTTGCTCCAGACACTCACCCTGTACTCCATGGAGGGACAGTGACCCAGGGGGCACTGGAGACATACTGGGGGAGACTGAGTTGTGCGGCTTCAAAGCAAGAACTAGAGGAAAAGTTGCCATTTTTCCTGTGTGGGGTTTTCTTTCAATGCAGCCAGCAGGTGGGCACCATCTTTCCTGTGTTAAGACTGTCCCTCACAGGCCAAATCTGATCTCAATTGGTCTGGTGAGCTCTGCTGCTTCACCCCTGTGACACTCTGGGACCTCGCCCAACCCAACTCCACCAACACAGAAGATTATCTCTCAGGGAGCACCCAGCCCCATCCCCCTTGCATACTTTCTTGGAAAACTTCAGGATCTATGGGCCCCATGTGGATAGCAACTGGCCTCAGCGTGCTCTGAGACTTTTACTAAGTAGCTCCAGGCTCAAAACATGCACCAAACCAGAATCTACATTAACCTGGTGAAGACAATTCTTCCCCTAGTGACTTCCTGGGACCCTGCCTTACCCAACTCTCATACTGCAAAGGCTTTATCAGTGGCTAACCCTTAAGGGAGTCAACAGGGTGTTCTGGCTTTTAGCAGAACTGCCCCAGGCCTGGTACTGCTGGTAGACATCCTCAGTTTGCAGTGTGGCCTCTCCCACGTGCCTTCCAAGTTTAATGCAGGCAGTAATCAACCACGGATTGCTTTGTAGCTCCTACCAGGTAGTCCTCTGCCGGTCATAGGCAGTGGGTGACCTGGGCCTGCACCCTCTCAAGAGACCCCATAAACAAAATACTTGGAGGTTGGTTTCAGATCACAGCAGAGTACTACCCTATTAACTCTAAGGGCACCTACTATAATACATAAGGCCACCAGCTAAGACTGGGAGACATAGAAAATCTACCTAATACATAGAAACAAATAAGAAAGGTAGCCAAAATGATAAAAGAAAAAAATACAATCCAAATGAGAGAGCAGGAACTAACTCCAGAAAGAACTAAACAAAATGGAGGCATACAACCTACCAGATACCAGAGTTCAAAACAATGGTTATAAGGATGCACAGGGGACTTAGTGAGAACTTCAACAAAGACATAGCAAGCATAAAACAAAGGATATAGAAGCCATAAAAAGAACCAATCAGCAGTGAGGAATACAATAAAGGAAATCAAAAGTAGAATAGATAAAGCAGAGAATTGAGTCTGTGATTTGGAAGACAATGTAGCAGAAAACACTCAATCAGAACAGAAAAAAAAAAGAATTTAAAAAATGAGGATAGTTTAAGATACCTCTGGGACAACATGAAGCATCAAATATTTGCATCATAGGGATACCAGAAGAAGAAGAGAGAAAGCAAGGACTGAGAACCTATTTAAACAAATAGTGACCAAAAACTTTCCTAACCTGGTTAAGGAAATAGATATACAAGCCCAGGAAGTACAGAGAGTCCCAAACAAGATGAACCCAAACAGGCCCACAACAAGATAGTTTATAATTAAAATGGCAAAGGTTAACCACACAGAGAAAATCCTAGAAGCAGCAAGAAAAAAGCAACTAATAACCTATACAGGATCTCCCATAAGATTGTCAGCTAATTTCTTAGCAGAAACTTTGCAGACCAGAAGAAAGTGGCATAAAATATTCAAAATGATGAAAAGCAAGGGCCTGCAACAAAGACTCCTCTATCTAGCAAGGTTATTATTTAAAATTGAAGGAGAAATACAGAGCTTTCCAGACAAGAAAAAGCTAAAGGAGTTCTTCACAAACAAACTAGTGTTACAAGAAATAATAAAGAGACCTCTTTAAGACGAAAAAATAAAAAGATAAAAAATATGAATAATAAAATGGCAATAGCTACATATCTATCACCAATTACTTTGAATGTAAATAGGTTAAAAACTTCAAACAAAAGACCTAGAAGGAATGGATAAGAAAACAAAACCCTTACACATGCTGCCTATAAAAGATGCATTTAGATTGAAAACACACACAGACTGAAAGTTGAGGATGGAAAGGATATATTTTGAAAATGAAAACCAACAACAACAACAAAATGCTGGGGTGCAATACTTATACTGGACAAAACAGACTTTAAAACAAAGGCTATAACAAGAGACAAAGAAGGACCTAGTAGTCCCATTTCCAGGTATTTATGCAAAGAAACCCAAAATACTTTTTGTTACTTTGAGGGGGACATGTGCATCCATGTGTTCACTGCAGCATTGTTTACAATGGCCCAGATGTGTACGCACCCTGGGTGTCTATCAACAGATGAATGAATAAAGAGGGGTGGTATATATATTCAATGGAATATTTTTCAGCCATGGAAGGGATGGGAGTCATGCCATCTGCAGTGGCATAAATGGACCTGGAGGGTGTTGTGCTGAGTGGAGTATGTCAGAGAAAGACTGATTTTGCTTTTATGTGGAATTGAAAGAACAAAATAAACAAACGAAACAGAAACACACTCATAGATACAGAGAACATTTTGATGATTACCAGATGGGAGGGGGTTGGTGGGGGTGGGTGAAAAAGGGGAAGGAACTAAGATGTACAAATCAGTTGTTACAAAGTAGTCATTGGGGTGTAGGGTATAGCATAATGAATATAGTTAATAATATTGTAATAAATATGTATGGTAGCAGATGGATACTAGATTTATTTGGGTGATAGATGGGAGGGGCTGTGAGTGTCAGGATGAAAAAGGTAAAGGGATTAAGTACAAATTGGTAGTTACAGAATGGTCATGGGGATATAAAGTAAAGCATAGGAAATATAGGTAATGATATGGTTATAACTATGTGTAGTACCAGGTAGGTACTAGATTAGTCAAGGTGATCCTTCTTAAAATACCGGGGGTGCCAACAAAATGTATACATACTTTAAGAGATGTTACCTATGTATTACTTTTTAAAGCTGAATTGAATTACAGTAGCCATGTGTAGTATGACATTCACTCAAAAGATGCCATTAATCAAGTAATTACTAGCATCACTATGTGACAGGACAAAGAAAATGGTGGAAGCACGGTTGTCACTCCAGAAGTGCAACCCTATTTTGGAGTTGTAGTTGAAATTCAAAAACATTCTCCTGACTTAACACCTTTTGACTTCTACCTATGGCGGGCTTTAAAAGATGTGGTGTGCCATAGAAAGCTGACTAAACCAGCGGTACTTTGGGAAGAAACAGAAATGGCATGCGCAGCAATAATAGGTGACACTTGGGTC
The DNA here is from genome assembly GCA_004026885.1 of Lyroderma lyra. Lineage (NCBI taxonomy): Eukaryota > Metazoa > Chordata > Mammalia > Chiroptera > Megadermatidae > Lyroderma > Lyroderma lyra. The sequence continues at coordinate 185,330 of PVJL010001733.1, read as the reverse complement.
AACATTGCTCAAGCAGTATGGTTCACCGTAATCAGAAGTATCTGGACGCTGATGGTAACTACTCTGAGCATCTCTTGTAATTACAGAAGTCAATCGTGACTTGTATTCATCTTTTGTTATTGGTATATATTGAATATTACAATTTTAATACAGTTTTTTCCTTTCTTAAAATGTATATACATTTTTGGCACCTTCTGTATGTATGAAAATACAGCATGTTTCTTAATGGCTTTGGTTTTAAAGCTTGTTTTGAATGTGGCTCTGACACAAATGGTGTGGCTGTGAATAAGTCTATGGCATAACCATATATAAAGATATGGATACTGGTACAGAAGTAAATATAGATAATGGACAGAAAATACTACTAAACATTTTAATAATTGTTTTCTCTCAGCAATAAAATTATGTGTAATTTTTAAATATCTTTCTGCTTTCTACATTTCCTCAATAAAATTTTTATAATGAAAAAATTAGATCTTGAGGAAAAAATGGTTATCTCCCTAAATCCCAGGCAAACATTGCAATGCCCTCCAAGGTAGGCCAGCTGTCCTTGAGATATGCAGACATCAGCCTAAGTGAATTCTGTATTGTAACTGTGAAAATATCTCCTCAATAATTAAAGCATTAGCCAGTTGGCCTTTTCCATAAAATCATAACAGAAATGGCTGATCACCACATTATGCAGGAAATTCTGTATCCCATGGCTGGAGATTAATAGAATGGCATATTCCATTGACATTGTCATATGAAGCAACAGTGTTCTCTCCATGCAGCCACAGAAGTGGGTACGCTGTTCTGAGCCAATCTAAGGTGATTACCACAGAAACAGCACTCATTTTACTAACAGCAAGGCATATTATCCTTCATGCATGGTGTAGCATCCAATTTTAATAAGATTCTAAAAGTGAAACTCAGGACATTTGGGAAAAGGACCCTAAAACCTATGGAAACCATTTTGTCACCTCTTACTTGTTTGTCACTTGTGTGTCAAATAGCCATCACAGTTATGCTAACAAAGCAATTTAATGGAAGGGCAAGTGGACACACCATAACAGAAAGGAAAGCAACATTAATATTAAGGCTTGAGAGTTAAAAGTAGTAGAAAAACCATCTCTCTTATGTTATAGTCACTTCATGGGGGGTGAAGGGAGGAGAAGACAATTTTATATTAGGATGACGTAGACAAATCAGAAAGTAGCATTTTAAATTCTAATTTTTTGTGAGGGTTAGTGTGTGTCAAAAGATCATTACTGGATTAGTGTTAAGGAGTATTCTAGAATCTTGGATAGGCATACAAACTCTCCAACCCAGCCCATCCCGCAAGCAGAGTGCTCTTTCGAAAAGACAAATCCTTAAAGTTTAAAACCCATTAGCATCTCCACCATCACCTACAGGATAAAGGGAAAGCTGCTTTACTTAGCTGGCAAGAGCCTCCATAATCAGGCTCCAGCTTTATCTACTTCCACTTGTATTAGCAATGTGGCGGTTCGTGCTGATTCCTTAAGGCCCTGCTTCTCCACACAGCAATGATTCAGCACATGTTTTGCCTATATTAAATGTCCCTCTCTCCTTTGTTCACCTGAATTATTCCTACTCATCATTCACAATTAAGTTTTTAAGTTTTCCAAATGCCAGAGTTAATTATCTCTACATTGTGCAGTTCACACCGTGCCTATGAGTACCATGTCAACACAGAGATTATTAATACATTTACTTGTCTACCTAGAGGACTGTGTGTTTCCAGCAGGGCAGAGATTGGGTCTTGATTGGGTTTGTATCTCTCTGCAAGGTAAATAGTAGATGTTCTATAAAAATTTATTAAATGTTGACTATTAAATAAAATAAGACAATCAATAGTATTTTTTAAATCATCACAATATTAAATTAAGAGGAAAACTATAGATTAATAAAGGAAGTAAAAACCAAATTAGAAGCTATGATCCTTATTTTCCTAGTGTTTCATCAACTTTATCTCTAAAACCTAAAATTTACTTTTGTCTCTAATCCTTCAAAGTATTTGAGTATGACTTCAAGCAGCATTGCTCCTTTGACATAATTGAAATCCAACAGCCAAAGAGAATCGTAACAACCAAAGTGGAAGTCTAAGGTCAGACTGGACTGTTTCACTTAAATGCACTGAGGCTATTAACTGGTAGGTGCATTCTACTTGCAAATAAGCAGGTTTCCGGGCACATGTCATAATTTCTCAAGGACAATATTATCATACTAAGACCTTTTGGAAGTAACTTAACCTCAAATAAAGATTAGTTTTTCCAGGTATCATTCTGTTTGATTGAAATGGGGTCCACATAATCTTTTTGATTTTTTAATTATAATGCAAAGTTTCATGTTTAATATATTCTCCTCTGTGAGTGGTATGATTGATCTATTTCAATGATTCTCCCCACAATTCTTTCCCCTACTCTTGTCTCAGCCAATGAGAAGAGCCCAGGGCCTAGTTAAGCCTTCCAGCACTCTCCAATTAAAATTACATCCCTAGAAAAAGCCTTTACCAAAGTATGCTATGTGTAACCCCAATTCCCCAGGCTGTTGTTAATATTTATTATATGAAAAGAGGATTCTATGGTTAAATAAGTATAAATAGTAAAAAGTTTTTTTCACCAGAAATCCTCAGAGCCTACATTACATTAAAGTGCATTAAAAACTCATATCTTAATATAAGTGAATTTATTGCATATATGACTATGACAAATTTTTATCCAGAATATCTCACAATGTACTAGTGGTCTATGAAATACACTTCGAGAAATTCTGCCCTCTCCCTGAAAAGGAGGATGTAAGTAATGTGAGATATTTCAACAGTATCATGGCAGTCTACTCTCAGTATGACACCATAGTCAAAGGAATGACAACAGTTGGCACTGGACCATCTCACCAAAGTAATATTTCCCCTAAATAAGAAAGATGCATATATGTGAACAGTCAGATATTCAGTCATTTTTAAATTACATTTAAATTGTTTTTCCAAATAAAAAATGGAGATAATTGTAGATAAAGTAAATATCAATGTTGGTTAAAAATAGAGAATATTAAGATGACTTTTAGACTCAGAATTAGGGAGGTGGAAACATGCATGGTCTCCTCTAAAATCCTTACTTTTTCTTTCCTTATTAAAGGATAGTTGACATACAACATTATATTAGTTTCAGGGGTACAACATAATGATTTGACACTTACATACTTTACTAAGTGATCATCATAATAAATCTCGTAAATATCTGCCACCATAAAGTTATTATATTATTGACATATACTATTCATATAATAAGTAGAAGGTGACCCAAAAGATTCTGAAGCACCGACATAGACAAAGATACATTCATGTTTAAAAACAATGCTCTCACCCCAAAGTTTTTGTCAGTCAAGGAACATAATTACCCAATGCCACATTTGGGTACAAGCGTTTTTCATATTACATGGCTGGATACTTGCCGAACAGCCCTCGTATAAACATACACCTGTGCTCACCCTCCAGATGTCATTTTTTCATCACTAATTCATGTCTCATATTTCGTTCCTATAAACATCAGCTCAAAATGGAAATTACAACTTTGAGTTTTACAAGATAGACAAGATTTGAATATCCAATATTAAATTATCTCTCCTGATATACACTATGTAAATGGGAGCAAAAGATTTGCCTTTTTCATATGCTTCCAATGCAAATTGTTAGAGCCACTGAATCACCTATGAAGTGGACACTAATTCTAAAACTCAGCCTCTGAATTGCTCTTTTGTTGGTTAGAATCATCCTTTTGACTGACATGCCCCATAAAAGCTTTCCAAGTAATGCAAAGAGGTTGCTAAGTGGAAAATAGTTCAAGAGCTCTGAAAATATTAAGCTTGACAGAGTCCTAGCCTTGAAGCCCTCAGTATAGAAGAAAATTTATTGCATGCACATGTTGTAGTATTAGAATGCAGTATATAGCATTAAATCAAAAAAGAGACTTCCAAATACCTACAATTCTGTGCTGGAGTAAAAAAAAAAAAAAAGAAAAAGAAAAACTGTCACCCAGAGAAGGAAAAAAAAAAAAAAGGTATGTACCAGGGAAAGAAATGACTATAAAAAGCACCATGGGAATGTTATTAACTTATTTTCTGAGCTCTGAGTTTGAGCTAATACGAGACCATCAGCTTCTTCAACTGGCTTCCACAGATGGAATATAAAAATTACCAAGGAATACACTGGAAACTCGTTTTACAGCTCTATATGTTTAAGACACATTACAAAGCAAGAAGTAAAACTAAATATCCTACATAAATTCAGATGGTAAGTTACAGAGGTGACAAGTATGGAGTTGGTCAGAGGGGAAAGTCATAATTTTTGTGTTTTGCAGTATGTAAGTTTGTACAACCAGGAAGCCACCATTTCCAGGGGAAATCACAGCAGGTGTGGCAGTGAGCCATCCTCTGCACACACTCACTTGGCTTTATCTGGCAATGAGTATAAGGTTCATTCTAAGTCTTAGAAAAATATGCAAGGATCATCATTAGGAGCAAAAGTTGAAAAAAAACCATATAATCTATTAGATCAAATTTAGTAATTTTTCAAGGAAAGGAGGGGATACCTTCATTAGTACTGGTATTTTTTTAGGCCAGAAATTCAATAGCTCTCAAGGCTCTGTCTTGGCCCTGAAACTATAATTTACATAGTGACACCACTGTAACCGCAAACTACTCATTACAGCCTCAGGTGTTAAAAGAAATAATAAGAACAAATAAAAAGACTGTTCTCAGTAACATGAACTCAGCCAGAATCCCAATTTAGTGCCCAGAAGCACTGAGAAAGAGAGGAAAGGGGAAGAGACCAGCAGAAAATGTTCAACACTCAAAGCCTCACATCGCCATCACTTGGCTTTGCGCATAGTCTTAAATTAGAAACAGACACAGCAGCTAAATCACATCCTTCACTGGTACGTAATGAACAGCAACAGAAGAAGAATGGAATCGGTGGGTATAATCAAGGGACTACAAGATGTTTTCAACACATTGAATTTAGAAGACATTGTTTCAAGTGTTCGCCATAGACTTTTCCAAGGACCATTTTTTTAAAAATTCTAAATAATAAAGGACAAATGAAGTTGTAGGTATGATTGAAAAAAAGAAAAGCTTACTCTCCTTCTGAATGTGGAGTAGGTGATCACCTTTCCTCCTCTGTTTCCTAAATAGTGCAGCTGCTCTGTTATTTTACCACACACATCTTTGCATGAGCTCTTTTGTTGGGGTACGCATGTGCTTTGAAGGAAAGACTCAGCCTCTGGTGTTTATCCAACAATAGCAGAGCCCTATTCACAGCCCCAGCAAACACATAATGAATACAACTAAATCGAAATTGTTCCAACTACATTGTTATGCTGACCCTGCAGGACAATATATTGTATTTCAAAGCAACTATTAGTAACATATGCAAACACAATGTGTGAAGGCTTAAATTTTAATTTAAGTGTGCAGCTGGTTCTGTTGTTTACCTACCATCTGTTAACCCTTCCTCCTTCTCACCAAAACCTGAATATTTTTAGGCACTTACACGTCTCACAAATAGCCCGAGTGACTTATGGGACACAGTATTTCTAACTGCCAGTATTTATTTCTAAAATGTTCATCCATCCATTAGGATATCCAGTGGGAGATATTGCAAAAACAGAGAAATGAATATTTGCCCGGATCCTATTTTATTCATGTGGATAATGTCCAAATTTAAGCAGCAAATGGGGCTTTTTATCCCATCCTAATAGGGTGATTTGTTTTGATGTCCACTCAGACATTCCAAGAGAGTCAAGGCAAGTTCTTGCTATGGGCCTTGTTGTAAACAAGGCATTTTCATGGTTCAACCTGCACTTCCTTAGCTTCATCTAAAACTGATCTTCCTAAGCCCTTGGAATACTGATGATGTTTATATTGCTGACTATAAGCCCAGGCATGATACTGCCCCAGGATTATCATCTATTGGATCAGGATGCTGTCATTAAATTGGTATTTGATGAAGCTTATTCAATGAAAATAAAGTTATAAAATAATTTTATTAATTTTGTTTCCTAAATAAACATCTAAATACAAATTGTCCTAAAAAGTGGTCAGATTTTAATATTTTGCCAAATGCTTCTAATGAGGTTTCCCGTGTTCAAAGATTTTTGGAACAAGTCTGGAGAAATTCAAGATCAATTAGAAGCCTCAGAAAGAGAAACTTTCATTATGTACCACATACAAAGTGATAGTGACCAAAACCAGCATTAACTACGCAAATACTCAAGGTATTGCATTTATTGACCAGTCGTAAACCATAACATCTGAGTACTAACTAGGGTAGAAACATGTCTCAACATGTTGAACATGGTAGAATTTTGATGTGAAAATATGTTTTGCTTGGGGATTTTAAAATGTGTCACCATCAATTAAACAAATTTTCGAGGCAAGTTTCATTATGTGGCTACATTTACTGGGTTTGGCAACGCTAACCTGAACACCTTTCGTAACACACTATTTATTTTACTTGTCTATTTTTTGTCACCCAGGCTGGAATATAAGTTCCTACAAAACTGTGGGGTTTTGTTTTTTTACGTATTCCCAGCACAGAAAACAGTACCTAGTACATGTATGATAGGCATCCAGGAGATGTCTTTTGAACAACTCAATGAATGAATGAACCTAGAACACAGGCCATATGCCCAGCAAAGGAACACCAAAGTTACATGGTTCTAAGCATTTACTAAGCACAGTGCTCAGAACAATGAGAAATAAGCACATGGTCATAGCAAATCACTTGGCAAAGATTTCTGCATTTTCATACTTAAAGTATAAGAAGCACCTTGTGCTGTGACATTAGCATTAATATTATTATGAAAGTTAATCCTACCTAAGAAATTGGTAATCACTTGTTGTTTTTGATTTTTGGTTAAGAGCTTCTAAACATCCTCAGGGAAGAATTCATGAACAATTCCTGAGCATGACATCATGGTCATCAAATCATTTCATTCATGATACCCAGGGAGCCACTAAAACTAAATCATGTCAAGTGCATCCCTTAAAAATAAAAAGCAGACGCCTAGGAACTGGAGACATCACTAATAGGATACAAATACAGAGCTTGTAAAATAGTGACTCAATTGGTCAAGAACTTTAAAAGGTGAAACTGAAGTCTTTACATTTGAGCACCAGAATTTATATTCAATCGATTTGTTAGATTAAAAAAATGGGAATAAAAAACATATCTTGTAATAAACATAATAGTAAAAATAAGTCTTTTTTAAACAGGTCAAAAAGTGTGCCGAGAGAGGCAAGATGAAATCACTTGATAAAATCAATCCAGATCTTGCTTGACTTTGAGTATGCAGCTCACATATTACTTGGTGTTATTTGCACTAATAAGATAAACCTATTATTATCAATAAAATTAACCATCAAGCCAATTTTGTTTTCTGATAGCCGCAGCTTGTTTTACAATTAAGGTATAAAAAACCAGAATGAAATGGATATATCCTCATCTTCCTTGTAATAGATCTGAGAAAGATTACTTCTGACCCTTTCCATTATGGTCAACTGTAACAGCTAAGTAACCATCGTTAGCAGGCATGTTCACAGCATTTTGCATGTGGTTCCTTCATGTCCTTCTCAGTAGCCAGTTCATAAGGGCATATCACATGGCACCATCATATTTCCTTCATGAACCCCCCTTTGCTCACCATGAAGAAATCAAGGTGTTTCTTAAAGTATCCAGCCAATGCTATCCCAGAAAATTGTTTCCATATCACTACTTTGAAACAAAACAAAACGAAAATGTATTCAAATCTACACGTACACGTATACCTTATTACAGACCTAGACCCTTGAGCACGTGCCATTTCATTTTAACCTTCACTACTCTCTGAGACAGAGATGATGAATTATGAAGCTGAGGAGTCGTGACTTGCTGAAAGTTAGCATCAGCTCAACTGTATTGATCCCAGATCTTTAAGGCCAGAGGTTTCCTAATGAACTTCTCAGTTGTTCCATTCTCACAATACACTTTCACATTCTGTGTCATTGTTATGATTATTCAGTGGAGATCCTGAAATAACTTTTCCCAAGAATCAAAAACAAATTAAAGACTTCAATTACAAATGACAACATCCATGGCATGAAAAAATGAAATAGCTAGGCCACAAGTATGAAAGACCATTTCTTTCCAAAGACTGCAGTCTACACACACAGATAAATGATTAGTCTTCCCTGATTTGTATGCAGCTGGCAGCTTGTCCGAACCCTTCAGGTTATGACCATGACACTGGGATACTTTTGATTTTCTTCTTAATTGAAAATCACATAGTAACGATGGGCAAGTTCTGTGTAGCACAATCTCATCATCTCACAGGGGCAATCAATGACATCAAAGATGTCTGGCACTAATAGAAGTGCACTCAAATAGCTTTCAGGAGAACACAATTACTTTTTTCTTATCTAATTTCTCAGCAGAGTAGTTGGGAGCAATGGGGGGAAAGTGTGTGTCTAGAAGAAAAGATGTGAGCTTTCATCTTGATTTTATTTATTACTTACTAACTGGATTACCTTGGGCAAGTCACTTAACCTCTCTGGGCCTTAATTATCTCACATGTAAGACCTGAATATAATAATACTTGACCTGCCAACCTCACAGGGCAGACAGGGGAATTGATTGACATAAAGTGGAATGCAAACTGTTATTTATGTAAATATAAAGGGCAGACAAGGAAACCTTGAGATTTTCAATCAAGAACCTGACTTACTCCCCATACCCCCACCCCCTTTTTTTTATTCTGCATAACACTCTACAATGGAAGAATGAGAATTTTTACAAGGATTGTCTTAAAAATCCATGCCCAGCAAGGTTTTTATTTTCTTCAAAGTGTGGTAAGTTTTTGGTTTATTTTGCATTGTTTTGGTTTTGATTTCACAATTTATATATGTTCCCGAAGAAAATTTCAGAACTGATACATAAAATAGAAAAATTACCCATGACAAATTCCACAGATAACATTTTAATTTATTCATTTTTACTCCATTTCTCTGCACATATATTTATAATTAAATGTTAACTGTTAATATAAAGTTGGACTTATTGTTTAGAAATGTATTTTTTTCATTTATCAAGAGTTTTATGAAGATTATTAGTCTATGGAACCATGAGATTTTCAAATGAAACACTCATAGGCCATTGAATAAATACAACATTTTATTTTTGCAAGAAACATTAATGTTTCTTTCAAATTTATATCTTTATAAATAATTATATGAAAACTATCTTATATGTAGATTGTTGCCTGTTTTGTTGGGGATCATTTTATGTTTGGTGCTTAGAAGTGGAATTTCCAAGTTAAACACACTGAATTATTTTTAAGGCTTTTCTTAGAGATGAAAAAATCCTTTCATAAAACGTGTTAAATTATACTCCCATATACTGTGAATGAAGCTCTCTATCTTATGTCACTCACACCAGAATTGAAAATCCTATCACACACTCACAGACACACCCCCACACACCTTAACACAAAACAATAAATGGCATTTATAGAGCTGACAGATATACATCAGTTTGTAGTCAAATCTCAGATTGGTAATAAACACTTTCATATGGCTAGCAGACATATTCCAGTAACCTGTGGTCACAGTACTTAAGGGACTAAGGATATACATCTTTTTATCACTGATTATTAACTTAAGATACATTCTTAAATGTGAAGTTTTTGCAGTAAAGCTTTATGAACAAATAAAAGAAATTTATATACATGCTCAAATCACTTTTCACAATAATCATGTCCGTTTTGTTTCCTACAGATGATATTTTTCATTCATTCATATATTTCACAAGCACATACTAATCATTTACTCTGTTAAGTGCTGTTCTAGGCACCAGGAAAATAACTACAAACAAAACAGAAACTGTAGACTTCTTGGAGCTCATGCTCTAGTTGGAGGAGAGAGAGAATAAATAGGATCTATAATTAAAAACAATAGATGGACATAATGGCTTGGGAAAAGAAGCAAAGATGTGGGGAGGAGAGGAAAAGAGCTTAGGGCTAACTATTCTAGATCGAGTGATCAGGGAAAAGCTCAAAGAGAAAATGACATTGGAATAAAATTTTCGCTTTGCTACTGATAGATTAGGTACAATGAAAGTCAAGAACTGGCCAATGGATTAGCAATGCAATGTTCTTGGTTGACCTTGATAAACTGAATTTCAGTGTGCTGACTGGAGTCCCAATCAGGAGACAAAGGAGTGGGCTAGGATCAGAGCCCTAACTCAGAATAAACTTTGCTTATTTGCCTGAATGCTCTCTGTTCCTCTACCCAGTATAATGTTGTCAGCCTGGTATTTTACTTTAAACTACTTCAATATGGCACATAAATTACACTGGAGAGAGACAAGTATGGTCACTTGGAATCTACACTTAGAGGCAGCTATATGAATGCTTCAAATTCATTAAAATCTACCTACCGAACATCCATTAATTAGCATAATAGTCATAATTTTCATTGATAAAATGAATGTGTTCAAGATAATTTGATTAGCTAGAAAGATTTTGCAACACTCCCTTGCACCAATCAATATATAAAAATTCCAGTTATCCCAGCAGCATATTTGAAATAGTACTTTAGGTTGGGTGTTCCATTTAGGCCTGTGCATCCTTGCGTCACAGAGGACTCTGATTCTAAATCCAGGATAGAAAGTTGACTGCACTTGCCTTCAGAATACTGTTAAGATTCATCTTGAAGCAAAACTCTTCCTACAGTGTGTTTGCCTGAAAGCCTCAGGGCCTCCTGTATCTTCTTTCTCACTATGCTTCTATTTTAACCTCAAGCCTGGAGGGTTGGACACACTTGCAAGCAGGCAAAAGTGAAGTTGGAGTGTTTCCTAAGTCTTCAAAATATACACAGCAGCTGCATCGCCTTCCAAAAGGTTCCTATACCATCCTGTGGTGAAGGGGATAACCTGGAGGCCACAGAAGGCTTCACGGTCTTCGAGAATCTGAATCAAGACTTGCCATACCTGGTAAGGTCTTCTGTGTGAATTCCTGGGGAGTCACTTGCGGGATGTGTGAGGATGTGGAAATCTTTCAGGAAGATGTATGACCACCAGACCAGCCTGTGCACCTTCCCCAGGTGATTACCCCATGAGAGGCTCATTGTCAAGAAAGACAAAGGGCTTCCAGTTTGGGTCTTCTCAATGGGGCTGCTTCAGGCCCCAGGCCTGAAGGTGCTGCCAATCCTAGGGAAGCTTCTTGGCCATTCTCTAAGCCTCTTCCAACTATGAGCCAAGTGGAAAAAGTAAGGATTCTCTATTTCTCCAAGTAGCTTAGACTCAACATTTTCCTTTATTATATTTTGTTTTCTATTTACTTATTTTTTGAAAAAAGTTATATATTCAGACATTGATTTTTGGGTGGGTTGTGGGTAGATTTTCCTAGGTATTCCTTATTACAAACCTGATTGCTATTAGAATATTCTAGGAAAGTTCATCTGCAAAGTCCCTGGACAAATTTCTAGTATTTATAATAGTCATTTTCCTCCTGCTCCTAGTACATAATTATCTAACTCATAGAGATGAATTTATTTCTTAAATATTTGAACTATTCTAAAAGTCATTATGAATAGAGACATTGGAATCAGGCAGAAGTGGATTCTACCAATTCTACCTTTTTCAGGCTGTGCAATCATGAGCATATTATTTAATCTGTGAATTTCATTCCCATCGTTTGTAAGATAGATGTGATAATATCTTTCTTGCAGTGTTATTATGAGAATTAAATAGAATACTATATGCAAAGTGTTTTACAGAATGCCTGGCACATAATGAGTACTGAATAAATGGTACCTAATATTGCTACTAGAGTAGCAACATTTTATTGCTGGCCTAGGTATATAAAAACTCCCGTTCTCAGAATGCATTCTTTGGCAGTTTCCACTCCTTACCACTGGTCTGTTTTTACCTGAGTGAGCTATATCACCTTTTACCCATGGCCAAACTGCATTATAAGCAAAGGTAAGAATGAGCATCCAGACAGCGATATCATTGCTCTACACTCCTCAGAAAGCTGCTTGCTTGAAGTAAGAGGCTGGCTTTACTTCTAGTTAGTACATTGAGTCAGTATCTTAGAAGCAATGGCTTGTAATAACCATTTTCTTCCTGTATAACAGGACTCAGTGATCCATCTCAGCTTTGTTAATAAAAATTCCTTCTAGGATATGATAGTTTTCTTTTTTACGTTTAATCTTAATAACCTATATTATTTTCATTTTGTATATCTTTCTATATTCTAGTTGATTTTATTTTGTTGTTACTGTTTGCTTTTGCCTTTTTTGTTCGTTTTGCATTGCTTTTTTTGAGTTCAGAGTCTCAATAACTGCTGATCTAGAAATCCACTGGGCATGTCTTCTTTTAACAAGAGTGATCAGAAATCACATCAAGCATATTATGAAGTCAATGTAGAAATGCTATAGTATATAAGTATATATAGATATAGCATTTATTAATGCTATAAAGGTATAAGTATATACCCTCCAAGTATTAACCTTTAAAAAAGAATTAATGAACAATTCATGTGAACTCAATTTCTTACTAAATTACCTTAATTTATTCCCCTTTCACAAGATTCTGAAAGAATACTTAAAGGTCAATTTGATAACATGCTTCTAGCATCAACCTCTGCCCCACGAGACTGCACCATTTTCACTCATACACTCAGATTATTCATTCACATGGCATCTCAAGAGAAAGCATCAACACAATTAGACTGATAACACAACAAGTACCTGCAAAGTACTCAGAAAAGAGAAGTCTAAAAATGTTTCAATCATATGTTGTTCCTGGAAGCCTTGTGAGACATCACAGGGAAGAGCTCTTCAAGTAAATGAGCTAACAAGTAACCCATCCTCCCTAAGAAAATTGAGCAGAGCCCATACAAAACAATTCAATACACTCACTGAGCAGACTACCCATGAACACACTCAGCAGTGGAATAAAACTCAGTCAATAAATCTTAAAGCTTTACAGATCATTGTATTTATGTTTCCTTCAGCATACATGTACTAAGAACCAACTATTTGCAAGGATACAAAAAGTAAGAGATGTGGCCCAGGCTTCTAACGAAACTGCCCTTGACCCAAAAAGATTATCAAAAACACTCAGAGAAAGGACACAGCTTGAAATCAATAGAAATGTTGCCAAATAAATGTTTGACAGAGTCAAGGCATTCAGTGGAAGACTAACTATAGAAAAGATATTCCCATTGCCTGGGAGACAAAGAAAATCTTCAGAAATAATTAGGACTATCGTAAAGGCAAGCAAATTCTAAAACTGTGATGCAAAAGATGACAGGTATTCCTCAACAAATAAGGTCTGTTCAAAGTGACAGAAGCAAGCATGCAATAAGTTCATGTGTCTATTTACAGTGGAATTTCATGTAAAAGCCTCTCTCACTCTCTCTTTCTCTCTCTCTCTCTCTCTTCCAACCTCTCTCCCTTATTCATTTTGTCTATCTCTTTCTGAGCCCTTATTTGTAGGAAGCAAGCTCCCTTGTGGTGAGTAGTCCTGTAAAGAGGCCTGGATCGATCACAAGGAACTGATGACTCTGGCCATCAGTCTGATTGGAGGCTAAGGCCTGTCAATAGCCACGTGAATGAACTGAGAAGCAGATCTCTCCCAGTCAAGCCTTGAGATAACTGAAGCCTCAGGGAATGCCTTAATTATAGCCTTAGGAGAGGCCAGATAAGGTATGCCCAGATCTGAAACCACAGAAACCGAGATCATCAATGTTTGCTATTTTAAGTCACTAAATTCTATGTTACTGGTCATAGAGAACTCATATGATATCATTAAATATTCAGTCAGTGTTCAAATTCTTTCATTATTTTAAATATAATTTTTATAATTGGTTTGTTCAATTAAATGCAGTGTTATGATCCAAACGAGGTGCTCACACATTTAGTCATATGACGTTTAAGTCTTTTTAACATTAGACTCTTTTTTTCTTTGCCATTTTTCGTTTTTGCCATTGATAAAACTGATATTGGAGACCTGACAAGGTATGAAGACAATGGGTTAGCCAGTTCTTCCTACTACCCCAATCTAAACCTAAAACACCTCTCTGGGAGAAAAGTTTAGATGTCCTGAGCAAGGACACTTTCTCAGAGTCATATGTCAAACTGGTCTGGCATAGACATAGCAGAGAAAGAACAATAATCCCAGTAAATAGGAAATAAGTTAGCATCCATAGTAACATACATTTTAGACTGAAATAAAATATGAGGGGTAACCAAGTAAATGTTCGATTTCTTTACATCGAAATTACTAAGAAGACCATTTAAAAATGATTTCTTGTTCCAGTTATTTTTGAATTGATGAAGTTTCAATTAAAGAATGTTTCTCTCTGTAGTTTCAAGATGAAGTGGGGTTCCCTGGTGGAGTAGTGGCTAGGCTTTGGCATTCTCACTGCCACAGCCTGGGTTCAAACCCCGCTCAGGGAACCAACCAAAACAAACAAACAAACAAAACTATGGATGTAGTTTCAAGATGAAGACTCCATTTTTCAACATTAAACAGACTGACAAGCTGCCTGACCTCATTCAGTTTATAATCTACTAGGCAAGTTAATAAATAATCACACACATGCCCATGCATACACATGCACCTAGTGTAAAAGATACATGAAATTTAAAATTTTTGAAATGCTTTGAAAGAAAGAAGGTTGCTTTGAAAAACATAACAAAACATCTAATCTATAGTCCAAGAGCTTAGGGAAGGCTTCCCTAAAGACAAAGCATTGAATATACATGCCAAAAATGAAGTTATTATAATGGCCAAATTATAGATTTGGGGTTTTATCCTAAGATCAGTAACAAGATATTGAAGAGTTTTAAGCAAGAAAAACACAGGAAAAGTCATAGATTTCAAAGAAAATGGAAAATTGTTTGGAAAAGGCAAGCGCAGATACGCTTGGTGCAACATCTCTGTCTTTGACAATATTCCTCTGATTTTACTGTTCACCAGATGACACTTCCAATACCTAGGCCCTGCAGTTCCTTGAATCTCTTCTTCAGTCATCTTCTCATCCACTCCACCTCAGTCACCACTTGGCTTACCCCTAATCACCAACTACTGCCTTTCTTCCCTAATCTCAGTTCTAAGCATCTCACTCTCTGACCACCACCCTTTCCAACCCATTGCCTCCACTAACCATATTTATTTTCTATTGCTGCTATAACTAATTACCACAAATTTGGTGGCTTAAAATAATACAAGTTTATTATGTTACAATTGTATTTTTCTGTATCTTCACAATTCAAGATAAAATAGCTTTCACTAGCTAAAATCAGTATTAGCAGGGCCTTCTCCATACTTCACTAATCAGCAAAATTTGGAGTAGATGATCACTTCCTTCTTGTTGAAACACTTTCTTCACTTGGCTTTCAGGACATAGCTCTCTCTTAGGAGTCTCTTCAAACCTATAAATATGACTTCTCAATTTTCATTACTGTGTCTTCTTCATCTTTCTAATCTCAAACACTGGAGTATTCTAGGACCAAGTTCTTAGTATCTTCTTCTCTACCTATCTCATGGTTCAACTGGTCTTATCTTGCTTATGGTTTTAATTACCACAGTAACCTTCAGTTTGAATCACCGTTAATGGAAACATTTCAAAATTAGATCACATTAGCGAATGATGACTGGTGATGGCCTGGCTATAGACCCTTCCTCCAAACCATTCTTTTACCGATCATTACACACAGTTTCAGAACAATCCATTTGCAACATTTCTAGAACTTCTCCAAACATATAAATACATTTGGAGCCAGACTGATCAGTTTAGTTAGTGACTGAGTAAAAGTAAGTGCATTGTCGTTAATTGTGATTCAAGTAGTTTTTTTTTATTTAATGTTTAAATACTTGATCATCATTTTCAATATTTAACTGTTATGAATATTGTAAAATTAAATCTGTGGTTTGTACTTTTAGTGTAGTATTTTTCTTTTCTAACTTATTACCTCATTTCCACTATTTTACATTAAGGTAGGCACTGAACAAAAGTGTCAGTATTTAAAAACAGCTATTTTAAAAACAAGGGGTACAATTAATAGAAATGGGTTTAAAAGGGGTACACAAGTGGAAAAGGGTTGGGAACCACTGGTCCTAGTCATAGTCTCAGGTAATTATCTCTCATCCTACTTATCTCATTAGCTTGACAATTGCTCTTGCTGATTCTACTTACCCCCTTAAAATTAGTTTTCAACACAGCAACCAGAGTGACTGCATGAAGTTGTAAGTAAAATTATACTCTCTCTACTCAAAACCTCTAGTGGTTTTATATTCATTCAGAGCACAAGCCAAGGTCGTAACAATGGCCTCAAGACAGTATATGATTGTCCTGTAGTCCATCTAGTTTCTTAACTCCCATGATTTACTCCATCAATTATTCCTCCCTGATCATGCTGCTCTCTGTTACATTCCTCAGACACTCCAAGTATAGTTCCAATTAAGAGCCTTTGTATTGACCAAAAAAAGACTCATTTATTAATATAAGGCCCCATACTTTACCTATTCTTCTCCTTTCACTTATTACTATTTGGTATACTACGTATTTATTTATCAATTATCACCTCCTCTACATCAACTGTCAACTGCATGAGAGCAAAGAGTTAGTTTTATCTAAAGTTGTATTTTCAATGCCTAAAACTGTGTCTGACAATAGTAATCACTGAATGAATGAATGAATCAATGAATCAATCAATCATAGGCTGACCAGATGTATCACTTTAAATGGGACAGAAAACAATGGTACTGTCCCATTTCAAATGGTACATATGGTCAGCCTACTGACACCTTGAATTTAGCCCAGTGAGACTAAGCTGACTGTATATTGCTTTCTTGAGATATAAGTGATTAGCTTGAAATCTGGTGGGAAGACAATGGTGTTGAAGGGAGTGCTAGAGGTAGACCTTGAGAAAGCCAGGACCCAGGGGTTTTGTGTTAGGGAGACTAGAACGTAGAGTATGAGCCCTATTGGCTCTAAAATGAAAAACACAGATTGAGCTAAATGGATTAAGGGCAGATTTCAGCAAAGCAGAATCTGTAATGACATCAAATAGGGAAGGCTACTACCTTGGCTTCCAGCATATTTCATCTTTGAATGCACAATGAAAATATTTTTTGCAAAGGACTTCTTTGTATCTATCCTCATTACAATTCTTCAGAAACACTGGGACACATTACTCAAAAGAATGTGTTTTGGTTGAATTACACAGAATTTGAAAAGTTCACTATTAGGATGTCTCAATCTTTCCATAGTGACTGAAATTTTTCTGTATTCAATCACCTAAAAGGAGTTTCACAATATATGAACCATATGAATGGCTAAATATATCCTATTTTGTTTTTCTCCCACCAATTAACCTTAAAGGTTTTGGGGATAAATGCTATGATTCCTCAGGCTCTCAGAAGTAAAATGGACTTTTAAGTACTTAGTATCACACAAGAAATTTACACAGGGAATATAAAAGAAAAAATTAATCAAAGAAAGGGTCACCATCCACCATCAGGGATTAAAGATGACTTAGATCATCAAGAACAAGCAGCGGGCATTGTTTATAATCAAAGCAGCAACAGAATATAAACATTGTTTATAATCAAAGCAGCAACAGAATATAAAGTGGCAAATATCATTGACACAACCATAAACCACTTACAGCATTGATTCAGGTCACAAATATTTTATTCAACAATACAATTGCTCAGTCACTGTAGTTTTCTTTAAACATAAATGTCCTGGTCTCTTATGTTTAGGCTTTAACCACATAGAAGGGTTTTTCCATAGATATCTTACTAGTTTTCTCTCTCACTTTTTTGAGATATTGGGATGACATTGGTTAGCAAAACTTATGTAAGTTCCAGGTATACAATTCTACAGTGCATCATCTATGTGTTGCATTATATTTCACCACCCAGTGTAAGTTCTCTTTCCAAAGTCATGTACTTGACACTCCCTCCCTCCTCTCCCATCCCACTACCTCTTCTCCCACCCACTCCTCACTTGCCTTCAGGTAACCATTAAACTATTAACTGTGTCCATGAATTTTTGTTTCTTTGTTGCTTTCAGTTTTATATTCTGCATATGAATGAAGTCATACGATTCTTGTTTTTTTCTGTCTGGCTTATTTCGCTTAGCATGGTGATCTCTAGGTCCATCCATTTTGTCACAAATGGCAGTGTTTTATCTTTTCTTACAGCTGAGTAATATTCCATTGTGTATATGTACCACAGCTTCTTTATCCAGTCATCTATCCAAGGGCACTTTGGTTGCTTCCATGTCTTGTCTATCATGAACAGCATTGCAATAAATATTGGGGTACATAAGTCTTTGAGGACTTACATTTTCAAATTTGGGGGGTAGATACACAGAAGGGGAATTGCTGTGTCATATGGTAACTCCATTCCCAATTTTCTGAGGAACTTCCACACTGTCTTCCATAACGGTTGTACCAATTTGCATTGTGTGAGAGTTCCTTTTTCTCCACAGCCTCTCCAACACTTGTTATTACTTGTATTGTTGATAACAGCCATTCTAACAGGTGTGAGGTGGTATCTCATTGTGGTTTTGATTAGCATTTCCCTAAAAGATAACGAAGTGGAGCGTTTTTTCATGTCTGTTGGCCATTTGTATATCTTCACAGCCAGGTTTGTTCAGATTCTCTTTCCACTTTTTAATTGGGTTGTTTGTTTTTTTGTGGTTGAGTTGGACTTGTTCTTTATATATTTCAGCTATTAATCCCTATCAGATACATTATTTGTGAATATTTTCTCCCATTTGGTTGTCTGTCCTTTTGTTTTGCTGATGGTTTCTTTTGCTGTGCAGAAGCTTTTTAGTTTGATATAGTCCTATTCATTTATTTTTGCTTCTACTTTCCTTGTTATTCAGGTCAGGTTCATGAAGTACTCCTTGAGCCTGAGGTCTATAATTTTAGTACCAATGTTTTCTCCTGTACAGCCTATTGTTTCTTTATTTCAGGCCATCACAGTCTTTCATATGTGAAAGTACATTGTCTTCCAAGAAGGACACACAGTTTGCTGAACTTTGTTATCATAGAACAACCTTCTCCCTATTTTAGAGTATCTCATGGACATGTTGCTAGCAAACACAGTCTAGTTAATATTAGAATGAGGAGAGGTAAGAAAATTGGGGTAGAATATGGGAAGGGGCAATGACAGGCAACAACATAATTTTGTTTTCCTGGAACTAAAAAAAGGTTTTTGGATCCAAAGTTCAAAAAATCTCAAGCACTACTGTGAAGAATATATATTTAATTCAGTAGCAATGGGGAAACTTATTGACAGAGTATGGAGAAATTATGATCAAATACTGCTTTACATGGATCATTTTGTCAACATATTCTAAGATACACTTGGACAGGGAGAAAAAGGAATCAGGAGGGCAAGTTTCATTGTTCCACAGTACAAATAAAAACTATGGAGAGACCCATCTGAGTATGCGGGGAGGGGTGGTTAGGGTGGAAGGTAGCAGTAATGATAGAAATGAGATTCAACAACAATAGGTAAAATCTACTGAATATGGTATATAATAGGATAGAAGAGATAGATAATAAGTTAAAGTTAATACTGAGCTGTTGAGCTTGGTTCTTGGTAGAATCCTGATGCCAGCAATAATTAGAAAATCAGAAAAATCTGTAGAGGTAGATGGTTAGAAAAGTGAATTAAAGCAGTGTTTTACACTGTTAATTTCTTATTTGACTTCTTTTAAAGGGAATGTTTTATGTACATGTCATCAACATTTCCGTATGCACTGTATAAGGACGACACAGTATATATGGAAGTGCACGGTATTGTCCTGTATCTAAAAGTTTCATGACTTTTAACTTTCCATGAGAAATCGAATGCTATTAAAACATATTTTATAAGTTAATAAAATATTCATTATACGTCTCATTATGCAAAACACATTTCATAGTTATACCTCCTATGTATTAGAAAGTACCTTCAAAATGTGTCAAAGCAAATACTTGTCATAATTTATCCAAATTAATTCTCTGTCTTTGAAAGAAAAGTTTCAAATCAACAGAACAATACTTTGCACAAATAATTAGCACTATGCAATTAACTAAGTATTAGACTGATTAACAGAGAGTAAGACTGTAAGTTGAGAGAAAAATAGCTTCTCAGGTGGATGCTAAAGGCAATACTATAAAAAAAAAATTTTAATTCTGTCCAAATTGCTTAGATGTTCTTCCCTAAATTGTCTTGTCTTAAAAAATCATCCATTAATTCAGTCTAAAACATCTTCATTTCATTTCCATAACACAAGCCTTGTCACAGTATGAAGTTACCTAAAATAGTTACTATGTCTTTGGGCAAAAATAGGCAGACAGCATTGGCAAGAAAAGCTTGAGATTGCTTAGGTTCCCTACAGAGACAGAGATTATATGTCTGGTTTTCTAAATACCGGAAGCAACATTGGATTAAAACTATGCCATTGAAAGACTCTCAAAGGTAGCTGGGTGCTAGCAACATTCTTGCTTCCTAAATGTACCTGATTCCCCGGGGGAAGGAAGGAGGAAAATGGGGAAATACAGTTTGTCTTTCCTCACTCATGATTGAGGAGGCAAACCTCTTTGAATAGATGGCAAAAAGGAACAAAACATTCTTTCCACGGTTATGATGTGGGCAGTTTTCTGTGACCTTGGGAAAGGTTTTCTATCTCCACATAACCATCAACAAAAATCTTCTGACTTCACTTGGGGGATTTCTTTAATTGGCAAAGTGCTCTGAAGTGCTCAAGTAAAAACCACAGGACAAGTATGATGTATTTTTTTAAGTCCATCTTGAAACCCCAGTGAAGCAGTGTTAGAAGATCTCTCCATTCTGGTGATCAACAGAAAGATGAGCTACTTGCAGATAAATTTAGGGCAGAGAGTACAGAAGAGAAGAGAGGAAGCTCTGGAAAGACTTTAAAAGATACATGCCTTTAAAAAGTACATGAGAACAAAGAATAAAGGGGGGGAAACAAAGATAAAGTAGCTATGGACAAAATGACCAGGTCCTGAAAAGAATGTAAAGCACTGGGAGTGGGGGAATAGGGCAATAAAATTACTCTGTATGCAACTGTAATCATGGATACAAGACATAATGCATTTGTCAAAACACAGAGAACTTCACACCACAAAGAGTGAACCTTAATATATGCAAATTTTTAGAACATTCATTTAGGAGATCAAGGTATCTCAGGAAGGAATGCAGACTGTGACAAGGGAATTGGACTCCAGTGCAAATGTATGAAACAACCTCACTGAAGAGAAAGGAGTGGTGATCTACGTTAACTTTGGAAAGGAGTGGAATCCGTAAAACTAAAGACAAAAAAAAATTGCGCATAAGCCCTGTAGTCAGTGGATAATGTTCTTTCCACTAGGATGACTGGTTAACAATTCTCATTCTACTGTATATGTAGGCTGACCATCCATACAGTTTTAATGAGACAGTAATTTTTTTTTCATATTTCCTGATCATCCATTAATTTAATATAAATGTCATTTTTGTCCTGTTTCTAATTTTTTGTAAAAAACTGAAGACAAGTTTTTTTATTTATCATAAGGCTCTATGTTAATCAGTGTGTGCAGTAAAACCACTAGTGTCAAAAGAGGAAGTTTCATTTACTTTATCCAGGCTTCTTGAGGGAGTGAAGATCAGACTCCACCCGCTTGCTTATCTGTCATGGTGGGGAATCCAATAGGCAGTCACTGAGCCCTATTCAGTGTTCGAGAGCCAAGAGGGTCTGGATGCACCTGAACTACTGAACAGGCTCACCTGGCTGTTTGTGTCCATCAGGTTAGGAATGTGGGATGCAGTGACTGTGAGTCTTATTGTTATTTCTACCATCATCCCTCCCATAGAGATTCTTTATTTGCTACATTCAGTTTATTCAGACTTTTCAGGCTCATATTTTGGTTCAACAGGTTGTTAGCTGTTTTTTTATTACAGCAGAACTCTCCTGTGGGACATTAGCATATGCCAACTTGTGAAAGCAGTCAGAGTATTCCTTTCTTTTTTTTCTTTTCAGTGTATGTTTATGATTTACTGCAGTCTGACCACTGCAGTCTTGCATTGAAGTGTTCGGTGTGGTACCCCATATAGACTTTTTTTACTGCTCATGTGATACTTTATAAGTATTTTATTGATATATACAAGAGATCAAGTATTTATGTTCCAAACTTATATTAGTTTAATTGAAAAAGACAATATTTCAGGTACAGAAGTAGCCATAAACACTGAAAATCTTATAAACAACGTAGAGTCCCGAAAAAGTGAAGTGTTTGTAACTACTGATGTCAAAGAACAACTGAAAATGTTAGTAAATTCAGGAGAAATTAATAAGGTTCAACTTGTTTAAGTAGTCAAGAATTTCTATGAAACCAGCTTAGAATATATTAAGTGGAAGGGCAGTATAGGAAACAACGAGAATTTCAAGTGAGTGCTACTAAAGAAGACACCTGACTGGGAAGAAATACAGGACAGCCTGAACAAGGAACTCATCACACACAGAGAAACAGAAGAAACTCATGTATTTAACCAGTGTACCTTCATAAAATCTACAATTGTGAGGCAGCTGGATACCAGGAATAAAAAAAAAATTTCTGTATCTGATAGACGGGTAAAAATTTTTTTTGGAATGAGAAAAAAAATGCCTAGACTTTCAAGACTTTTGCAATAATGTAGGGTTTATCCTTTGTCTTCCAGGAAGTATAGCACCTGTCTGAAGAGTATTTTCTATTACGAACGGTATGTGGTCAAAGGAGAAATCCAGATTAAATGTTGAGAGAACGAGGGCTATGTTAGCTGTAAAACAAAATTGTGTCATGGAGTATGAGAAGTTTTATGAAAAGGTGTTGAAATAATATTAAGCAGCAAATTTTGATTTTTCATCAGAGAAATATTCATAGTATGATAGTGGTAAATAAAGTCTCCCACTATGTCTACCTAAATTTTTGTGTGAGTTTTGTTACTGAAGAATAATTGTTGGCTCAATATTTTCATATAATAAAACTTCTGTTATTGTCTTACTTTTTCATGAATATGAAATACTAGATAACCCCATCCCATTTTTATCATTTCAACATCCTGCTTTTGTCTCAAGGAAATATGGTCAGCCTATGTATATGTAAACCGGAATGGAGCAATTAATTAAGGTTTCTCACTGTTGGAGTATGAGTTATAGATAAGCACGAGTAAGAGGCTAGAATGACCCATGTGGTCATAGACTAGAGTTGAAGACATTAGTATGAATTCAGTATGAATTAATATAGATGTGGGTGGTTATCTGTAGATGTGTTTATAGGTATGTGTATATACATGGATAAATATAAGCACATATAGTTTTTACACTGTCATCTGAGAGGACCTAAAAGAAATGACACTGTAATAGCAATGAGCATATCTAACCTTGGTCTTAGCCTGTAATTCCATTTTCCAATAAAAGAACTAGAATCCTTAGAGAAATGGCTAATTCTAGTACTACAGCAGGAAATACAAAAAATGAGCTTTGTGCATATTACAGTTCCAAAGAATAAAAAAGTGCTCAAACACACACACACACACACACACACACACACCATAGAATATGTCAAAGAACTATAGCAGCCAACCAAAAAGCTTCCAGTGGCCAAATTTGGAACATTTTGATTAACAAAACAAAGTTATTAGTATTAAGTTACAAAGCAATATATAAAATGAATATTTATAAGCCAATTCTGATATAAATAAATAAATAAATAAGGAAGATAAGCTAAATACAGAAGAATTTCAAATAGTCAATGTAGATACTCTGCCCTCACACAGTACTTCATTGCCCTCCTTAATTTTCTTTTGCAGTAATGTATACAGAGAAGAAAGCCAATAAGCTTTGTTGAACTTTGGTTCATGAAGTGCCAGATAGAGATCTGAGTGGATATGCTTGCTAATTGGAGGTATTCTGCGTTATTTTTGAAAAGAGTTCTCATCAATCACAACACATATGTATTCATTTACTTTATTGTATGGCAAAATATGATTTAAATATGCTGACAAATTCTTCATTCGCAATGAAAACTTGCACTTGAGGTAAAGGCATTCCAAGCTCATTGCCTCCAGAAAGGGCCTACATAGCCAAATCAGAGAACAGAAAGCCAATTTACTAGTTTTTGAGTTTCTAAGTAGACTTTTGAAAATTCATGGAGGAAATAGTGATTTAGAAAGCCAGACATCTTTTAATCTTAAAAGCTGTGCTTTTGGAGAAGGAATAAGGTATGCATTCCAAAACTTGGATTTGGGGTTTCACATGCACATTTCTGAAGGAAAGGAGGTATAAAGTTCAGGGCAGAAATAAAGGACTGGAAAAAGACAATTGTACTAATGTATGTTTATCCATTATGACAAGTGTACCAATCTGATGAGGGGTTTTATAATGGGGGAGACTTATAGGTGTGGGGCATGTGGGAAAACTCTGAACCTTCCCCTCAATTTTGCTGTGAAACTTAAAATGCTCTAAAAAATAAAGTATTAATTAAAAAAAAAAAGACTGGATGAAAGGTCATATTAGCCTACTCTTAATTAAGAGTTTGACCAGGTCTAGGGGAGGAGAAGAATCTGAAAGAAAAGGAATGAATTGCTGGAAAGATGTTTGCTGCTCCCTAGCCCCTAATATTAATTGTTAAGGGAGGAGGGGGTAACCAGGGGACCAAGGGAGGTCGTCCATGGTAGAATGCACAGGGGACTTTTCTATCTGAATCTCTGAAGGAAAGAAAGGAATGTTTCAACAAATAAAACTGAAGTAGATCCTCAAGTCTTCTGCTAACCATGAAGAATTGAAGGGGCATCCAGAAGGTTCCTCTACTGTTGAAAGGTATTATAAAAGAGACAGAGGGAGGGACAGCCTCCAGGCATGAAAGCATTCACCTGTCAAAGCTGATGCCTAGGAAGGTGGTGATGTTGGTCAGCCTAAGAATAAATCATAATTTCCAAATGGGACCATTTTAGAAACAAAGAGTGTTGTGGTTCAATGGGATAATGAGCAGACCAAAGAAGTTGTCTCCAAAATTAAATTGTGAGGATTATGAACAGGGACTAAGTCTTAAAACTCTTAGCATTGTGCTTCATACTAGGCAAATAGTGATCACATCGATAATCAGGGAATAATCACAACCTACATAATATATGTTTTTAATCTCTAGAGAATGTAATTAATGTCATTGTTGACAATTTCTATGAAAGTTAAATTAGTACTATGGGGAAAAAATGGCTCCCCACGACCTCTATGGCAGAAAACACAACTCATAGGCTTACTCTGGGTTCCAGCTATTCCTTGAATGCATCCAGCCTGCTCCCTCTTTAAGGAATAGATACTTGCTAATTATCTAGCCTGGAGCATTCTTACTTCAGATATCTGTAAGGATCTCTTCCCTCATAATTAAGTCTCTGATTCAATGTCACCTTATCAGAGAGGCTTTACCAAACAAGCTTATCTAAAAAGTAAACAAACATGTGCAGGTGTTCATGCACAAACGCACACACATTCAAATACTTTCAAACATTCCTCATTCTCATTATTCTACTTTATTTTCCTCTATCACTCTCATTATTATCTGATACAGTATTATTTGTTTATTATCTGTCTCCTTCCATTGTAATGTAAGCTCTGAAAAAGGAAATTTTATCTGAACTGCACAAAGCCGTAGTCCCAGTACATAAGCATTCCATAATATCTGTCCAATGACAGAATAAAATTTTCTGTATTAGAACTTAATGTAAGGACATTTCTGTATTAGAACTTAATGTAAGACAAGATGTTTCTGCATTAGAACTTAATGTACAAATTATTTCTTAAAGTAAGTCTCATATCAGCTGAAGCTTTCTAATATTTTTCATTATACAGATTTTTACTGTTGATGTTTTTGTTTTAATGAAATGTGACTTGCTATAGAATAATCTTTTATGTTAATATTTTGACACACCTGAAAACTGATCATTTGCTTGTATCTGGGCTAACTGTATTATTTTCTCCACATACTTTTCTAATTATATCCAGGTTGTATAATGACAAGTGCATTTTTCAAAGTGGTTTTTAAATCCAGGCTGCAGATAAAACAAGTACAGGCCTAAGTTAGTAAGAACCAAAAGGTAAAACATTAACAAATATAAACCCTATTATTTCTTAATTAATGGGTACATGTATTTATCTACCTACTGGAAATCTTAACCTCCATCTCCAAGGTCTTACCCTGTACTATCAAAGAACCCTATTCCTTGTGCATTTATTTTAGATAGCTATAGGACGTCCATCAGAACACACAAACTCAGAACCTGTCTGCGGCTGCTCACCATTTCCATAATCAGTTCTCTTGGCTTGGTTGGCACACTGTCTATATCCCTGAAAGGAAGTTTTTCTCAGGTTCTGCTGTCCTTCATTAAATTCCACTTAAACTGGAGACTTAATTTGCAGAGGCATTGCCCAACTCATTTAACATACTCCTGGTTGACATTTTCAGATATACTCTGAAATACTGGCTAAGATATTTCCTTAGAGAAGCCAAAATTTCTCAAACTCATGATCTCAAGCAATGGACTCTCTCAGTGTTCAAGCCCTGCCATAAATAACTGAAAGTAGTATAATAATTTCTTTGAAATAGTGGGCTAAAGAGGTGAAGCTGCAAGCTGTTACATTCAAGGAAAAGCTTAATAATGTATCATAGAGTTAGTATATTATAGAGTTATTGTTTCTGAAACAAAACAAAACAAAACAAAACAAAGGGGAGCCTTAATCTGGATGAGATACAGTAAGGCCCTACCTACATATCAAATAGATCCTAAGGTGTTATGGAGAGAAAATACTTTTTAATATAATGCTGAGCTTATGAAAGGTAAAGGAAACTTCCAATCCTTCCCTATAGATCTAGCAGTAAAACTGAACAAACACAAAATATTTCAGCTGTGACTTCTGATACAGTGTGATGAATGTTAGTTAAATCAAAGAAGGATTCTCTGAAGGCAATACCCAGGCCAGACCTGCTATTTGAAAAGTGGGTGGTGGCTCCGAGGTCGGAGTGGTTGCTAAATCAAAGATTTCTGCCTTAAATTTTGAATTCTTAAAGGAAGCTAAAGTAGCTAAAAGTTGGTAGCATCTTTAACTTCTGATAGAAGCAAATACAAATCCTCTCTTAAGAAGAAATTCCTTATTTAGACCTTCAAGATTCTTACAGAATAAGGTGAAACAAAAATAGGATTATCATCAAATGAGTTCTATCAATGTGCAAGACAACAAATCAGAATGAGAGGAAATCTGCAGAACGACAAGTTTAAATTTTATAAAACTCAAGGTTTTTAAATATTGCGCTTATCAGTATTGAATAAGTTAATTATGTAGAAAAGGTTTTAGAAATAAAAGGTAGAATCATGAAAATGAACAAGTAATGAGGAATTTTTAAATGCCTGGGTTAAAGAGAACAAAATAGAATGTTTAGAATGAAAATCTAATTAATAGATGCTAGAATACAAAATAGGCATAACGGATAAGAGAATTAATAAATGTGTATTGTTCAACAAAAATGATTAGGATATTGATTAATTGTATCATGCATACCATACAAAACTTTCTTTTGTATGATATGCATGATAAAATTTCAAAATGCCAACCATTAAAATAATAGAAATGGAGGATATAACTTAAACACTAGAGGAAGAAAAGTGAGTTTAGAAAAACCAAAAATGCAATCATGTTTTTAAAATGCAAGCAAAAAAAAAGAATATAGAAAAAAATGTGATAAAAGGACAGAAATAAGATCATGAAAAAATTAAAATGCATCAATGATCAAATACATTTAATATATGAAAAGTATCAACTCAAAAGATCAATATTTTATTATTCACGTTTTTAAAATTCATCTATCATAAAAAATATCTAATGCTCATAAGAGGCAATTAAAACATAAGGATATAGAATGATTGAAGGTAAAGAATGGGAAAAACATATATAAAACAATGAAAAGTTTGAAAGAGATGGAATAAGGCATACTTGGTAAATTCAAAAAACAAAGCTGTAATTATAGCAGAAAAAATAGAGACTTTAAAACTAAAAGCATTACTGAGAATAGCAAGATCACATCATTTTAATAAAAGGATGACATAATTCTTAACTTATATGTACTTACTGAAATGGTTTCAAAATATGAGAGCTGATCAGAAAAAAATCCAGCCATAAATGCCTCTATTTTTCCTATTACATGACTGGATACTTTCCAGACAGCCCTAGTACATTCAGCAAAACTCAATTGTCAAATGTGTTTTTTCTCAATAATGATTAGGTTAAACACACCAAGTAGTAACAAAAATACAGAAAAATAGAAATATCAAGCATGATTTAATGAACATTCATTAATCCTTTCACTCAACAATGAGAAGATGTAGGTATTTGTCAGGCATAAACATATTTATAAAATTTGTCCATGTAATATACCACAAAAAAATGTGCAGTGGTTTTAAACATGCCCACAAATATTTTGACACACCTCCCATCAGGATGTGAGTTCTGTGTCATATCTTTCTGATGTGACTTTGGCCAATGAAGTGCAGTGGAAATGACACTCTGTGACTCTCAAGACTAAGTTATAAAATGACATGCCAATTCCTCCTTATTTTCTCTCGGAGCCCTCAGCCTCAGGATGAAAAGTCCAACTACCCTCTGGCCACTAAGTTATGGAGGCCAGATACCAGCTCTGTGGTCCACCATTTCACCTAAGCCCAGTCTTCCAGCCTACCTCACCAAAGCACCAGACATGTGAATAAAACCTTCTTGGACTTTCCAGACAAGCCCATCCAGGGATGCCAGACAGAACAAAAGAATCATTCAAATCGACCCTGTTTAAAATTCTGAGCCACTAAATTCAGTAGGTAACTGAAACAGTCCATCTTAACAAATTCTGAAGAGTGAAAAGTAATATACTCATAGACCAAATTCTCTGATCTCAATGCAACTGAGTTTGAAGTCAGTATCAGAAACATAAATCGAACAATTCCCTTACGTTTAGAAAATGAACACTATATAACTTACGGGGAAAAAATTCTACATGAAAATTTTAACAATGTTTACTATTGTTCATTAATTAAAATTTTACATATGAAATATTGTAAGATAAACCAAAAGTCATCATCTGAGGCAAAGTGATAATTATATAGCCTTAAGTACTGACATTAGAAAAGAAGGAAAAATTAAAAAGTTGAAAAAATTAGCTAACTATATAATATAAAAATTAACAAAGAAACCTTAGAATAAACCCAAAAGCATCCTATACTTAGCTCAAAACTTCACAACCATTTCGGTATTCAAATTTAATCACATAACCTATATAATTTTCATTCTATTACTCAGAGTTAATCTTGTTAACCAATCCTTTTATTATCTTCATAAAGTCCTGAATTAAAGATTTGTTTTAGGTTACTTACTAAAGAGGCTTACCTGGGCCAGTTGGACCAAATTAACTACAGAGCCCAGGATCAGTTCAGCATAGGAGTTCCCTTGTAGAATACTGTGGTTGTATAAAGTATTGCTGTCCAGATAATGTTTATTTATATGATAGTACTTTTTACATTTTACTACTTCCTTTGCATTTGTCTTCTCATTGCACAGTTATCTTCTGACCCTTCAGGTCTGTTCAAGTATCTGTACGAGTTTTTAAAAGCTACATTGATATTCTAATACGTGACACCAAAACTTATCTAGTAAATACATACTTGCTGATTCATACATAAGATAAAAATGTAAAGGATGATGTTATTATCTTAACATATTTACACATTATCTTCAAGAAATATTAGGAAATCAATAAATCCTACAATCTAATATGCTTTACTATATCCTCTATCCTGCTATTTTCAGAGTAAAGATTCATTTTTTTTAACCACAGAACTACACCTACTCTCTGTGCTTTAGCTCAAGCAAACAGCTCAGCATATCTTGTCCCTTTATTAGTGTCTACGAACAAAGCAATGCCTTCTTAAAGTCTTTACTGTTCTTCCCAGGACCGAACTTAATTTCCTTCAATTACATAATAAGCTAGAGATAAGATCTCCATCTGATAGCAATCCTGCTTTAACAAATATTAGTTGATTGTGAGAAAATGGATCAGTGAAGCAGCACAGTAATTGTCAAGAGCTTCCTTTGGTAGATGTTATGCTGAGAAATAATTTTCATTATCACTGCTATTTCTATGTTAAAAGACGACCAGATACTGACAGTTTTAGAACTAAATTTCCCATTTCATTGACAAGTCAGGAATGCATGTCAGGAACATGTCCAGTGATTATTTTACTCTTGTCCCACAAGATTTCTATTATCCCCATCAGTTGAAGTAATCTATGATTGCCACCTTGATCAGCCCTTATTTCTTGCTTCTTAACCAAATCATAATAATGGCATTGATAACTATTAAGCAGTTACTGCATGCTAAGTGTTGCTCTTTACTTCTCATATCACTATCAAGTGGGTGTTATTTTCATTCCCAGTTTTGAAACTGAGGCATGGAAAGTTTCAGTAATTTGCACAATGCTACGGTTCTTAAGTGATGGACCCTGGATTAAATAAAGAGGTCGATCCTTTAAGTACCTTATCATAACAGCATAAAAAGAGAAGAAAGAAAGTTTCAGAGTTGTGCGTCAATGGTCTTATAAAAGGTGGTGCAAACATGGAAAGACACTGGTTAGGGACACCTACGTGTTTTCCTCTCTCTCTTGTCTCCCCACATTCTCCTTACTTCCTCGCTCCCTTATTTGGTTCTAATCCTGAAAGACCAGCCAGTGCCTCTTCTTGAAATGAACTCTGTAACACTCAATCTCAACAACAAATTAACTCGTGATGAGTGAGACCAAAGGCCTACTTGTCATTTTTCACAAGAATGAGTGTTTCTGCTTATCATTCAGTTATCAACTCTGCTATACTGAGCTAGAAAAAAAATTTTAATAAATAAAAAGCATGGTTTTTTACCAACAAAAACACACAAAGCAATTGGTGACAACTCATAGGAAGGGAGAAAATGACTAGAAATGTTTTCAAAGCATAAATGTATACAAATGATACATTGTAAGGACAGCAAAACCACACAAAAGAAACTAAGACGAATTTCTCATTTTAATGAAACAGCATCACAAAAGGCAGGTTTCCCGGAAAGTGCATTAGAACCAGGATTTAAACACTGCTGCAATGGAGGAGGACAGAGAGCAACAGGCCGCTCCTCCACTGAGAGCTGCAGCAGGACCATCTCAGATGTGGGATGCTCAGTGGGCTCTCTAACGTGTACACAATCCTCTTAGTTACTGGATCCTATCTCCCTCCATGCCACAGCAGGATGCTCAGTGGGCTCTCTAACGTGTACACAATCCTCTTAGTTACTGGATCCTGTCTCCCTCCATGCCACAGCAGGATGCTCAGTGGGCTCTCTAACGTGTACACAATCCTCTTAGTTACTGGATCCTGTCTCCCTCTATGCCACAGCAGGATGCTCGGTGGACTCTCTAACGTGTACACAATCCTGTTAGTTACTGGATTCTGTCTCCCTCTATGCCACAGCAGGATGCTCAGTGGGCTCTCTAATGTGTACACACTCCTCTTACTGGATCCTGTTTCCCTCCATGCCACAGCAGGATGCTCAAGTGGGCTCTCTAACGTGTACACAATCCTGTTACTGGATCCTGTCTCCCTCCATGCCACAGCAGGATGCTCAGTGGGCTCTCTAATGTGTACACACTCCTCTTATTGGATCCTGTCTCCCTCCATGCCACAGCAGGATGCTCGGTGGGCTCTCTAACGTGTACACACTCCTCTTACTGGATCCTGTTTCCCTCCATGCCACAGCAGGATGCTCAAGTGGGCTCTCTAACGTGTACACAATCCTGTTACTGGATCCTGTCTCCCTCCATGCCACAGCAGGATGCTCAGTGGGCTCTCTAATGTGTACACACTCCTCTTACTGGATCCTGTCTCCCTCCATGCCACAGCAGGATGCTCGGTGGGCTCTCTAACGTGTACACAATCCTCTTACTGGATCCTGTCTCCCTCTATGCCACAACACCTGCATACTTCTGCTTTCCTTGTACCTTGTCCATGGGACTAGAAACAGAGTTCTGCTTTCTGGCATGACAATTGTTACAAACATATCCTGTTCCTAAAATATAGAACAACTAGAGGATTCCTTGAAAGCACAGTGGAGAAATAAAAATGCCATCCGTCTTTTGCCCTGGCTCTCCAAGCTCTCTTGAAGAAAATTATTTCATTTGGCATTTCTTAGGGAGAAACTGAAGTTCTAAGATTTAAGGGCCTTGAGGGCTGGTAGTGGGAACCCAAAGCTAGGACTTTCAGCAAGAAGAAAATGAAAGTATGAGAAAGGGAGAAGACTGGCTAATGAAAAGCAGGGGGAAAAAAGGCTTATATCAAAAGTTTAAGGCAGAATCCTACACACCAAAATTTCTGAACTTTAAGAATTTTATAAACTTTATTTCCTTCCAAGAATCTTTTTATTTAAAGCGTAGTTCCTTTACCGCCTCCCAATTCTGTTATCTTTCCACTGGACCTTTGGCAAAGTAAAAAGCTGACGGTCAGAGTAAGTGGTTTCAGCAGCTGCTTCTGCAGGCTTTGATTTGGGCAGAAGGAGGACCTCCTACCCGGCCTTTGGCCTCGCCGATTAGGTTACACGCAGCAGTTCTGACTTCTTACTTTGTAGCAGTGGGAAGCCATGTGTTTTCTCCTCCTCTTTCTCGGTCCATTTTTTGTCTAGTTGTTCTGACATTTCAAGATGTAGCTCATGGGAAGGTCTCAATAACTAGTAGATAAATTTCTACTAAAATCTGTACAAAGAAGTGGCTCAACTTCCCAGAAATATAGACTATAGACCCAGTCTTCTCTCTTTCTCTCTCTCCCTCTCTCCTCATCTAAATGCACTGTGCTCTTCCTAAATCACTGAGAAGTTAAGTTTTTTTTCAGGCCTCCTGGAAATGCGTAAGAAAAACAATGACCTCTCATTTTTATTGCTTGCAGACAGAGTCAACAAATGCTTCATAAACAGAAAGATTTGCCCAAAAACTGTCAATGGAATTAAGTCAGCTTTCCTATATTGCTCACATTTCTGCCATATCTGCTATCTTGATAACTAAGCTAAGAAGACATAGATAGTTTTTCAGAGGAAACACTCAAGTACTTTCTCACAAACACCAATCGCTACCCTGAACATCATATTTAATCCTCTTGTATACAATGGGACATCACTCCTTATTCAGGAAATGGTCCTTGTTTCACATTTCTTGCCTAAGAGATAGATATTATATTCTATACTTTGGTGGGAAAACATAAATTAAGGTTTCTTTAAAGTCCTATAAGGACTGACATTTTAAAATAGAGGGATGGAACTCAGAATTGTAGCAGGACCTATCTTTTCCTCAAAAAGATATCTTGCATCACAAAATAGTTTGGCTATCACTAAATCATCATTTAATGGGGGAATAAGTGATAGCATTAGAAGACAAAGATAACAATTCTGGGTTATGAGTACTCTCTCTGACAGTCAAAAGATATATTGAAATAGCCATCATCACATCAAAGGAATCAATGACAATGGCTTCTGTTTAGCACAATCTGACTTTATAGTCAATGCAAAATTAATAAGGATTTTGTAAATTACATACACACACAGAGAGAGTCTGTGGAATTGTAGCATTGAAAACTATCTTAGAGATCACTGATTACCTACTGCCACGTTTAGATGAAACTAGAAGTAGTATATATAGTTCTTCTTCGATAACTGATCAAGATTTAACAAAAAAAGATCAGCTTAAGAAATTATGATAAGAGTATATGATTGTCAGTTACTCGTTTCCTCTTTCACTCTAAGAGAATTATATATCTGCCCCAAATGAATTGGGCTTGGTTACATGACATACTTTGACCGTTGGGATGTGAGTATATATGACATATAACATGTTCAAGCAGAAAATTTATATAATTGTAAATTCATGGTTTGACATGGCCTGATTAAGAAAGTGATTGAAAATAATATATTTGTAATAGTACTCATTATTTTTCCTGCTCAAGACCAACAAATGGAAATGACATACCCATCAAGAACAGTAGCTCAGTAACACATGTTGGTGAGGAGGCATGCTCCTCTTGTGGGGCATATCAGATCCCAATGGATGGCTTGAGTATTGAAAAGAAATCTTCTCATTCTCAAGAAATATGACCCCCAAAGGCAGCATGGGAAAATACATTGCTCTTAATAAAAAATTCTAATTTTTCTTCCTGCAGTAATCCTCTCTGAGGAAAACATATACATCTCTACAGTATAGAATCCAGAAATGCCCAGGTAACCTGCTTCAGCCAATGAAACGTGAACAGAAGCAACATGTGGCACTTGCAGACAGGAACTTCAACAGCCAGTATGCGGGTTCTCTGTATCTCTTTTACCTACACTGCAAGGCTTACAATGCTCAAAATAGAAACTGTGTTGTCATGCCATGTTTGCAGTAAAGAAAATGTAGAGCAAAGTCATAGATGACCCATGATAGATAGGATGAATGAGTGAGAAATTTGTGACTTTTAGCACTGAGAACTGGGGTCCTTTGTTGCTGTGGCATAGCTTATTCTGATAAATACAAGGGAAATACCATTCTTTCTTGATAATCACTGATTTAGTGGACTTCATGGTATCCAAGCACTCCTCTCTTATATTGTTTCTTTCAGCTGACTTTTTGAAAGGTATTGAGCAACAAATAGTTCAAGATTCTATTGTGACAAGCACCTACAATGCATCCACCCCAAATGTTCATTTTAATGTTGATTTTAGTTTTAATAATTAGTCAATGTGGAGATAGAATGTATATTCTCTTATGCCAGTTAAGGAGTCTAACAAAGATGTTTGCCTGAACACAAGAGATAAGTCAAGCAAATGCTTGTATCCATCATTTTCTAAAAAAGTAATGGTAGGTTGTCCCTGACCAAAGAAGTGGGTAACAGATGATAGACAGATAGATAAATAATCCAGAATTTTGCTTGTAAATCAAGACCAGTCAAATTTCAACCTGGAGAGAGATTTAAGCAGCTATAACTGAGCATACTTTTCAATCAACATTTTGTTTTGTTTTGTTTTGTTTTCAGTAAAGCAGCCAGCCATAGCTTCAAGTTAAAAAGAGCTTTCCTAGAAACTCAATATAAAATAACCCAATACAAAATTATTCTAAAATATACTCCTAGACTATTTTGTGTGGGATTATTATTCATTAACCAGTTAAAATAAAACACCTACTGCTGATGATGACTTTGGTTTTAAAGTAGTTGATCTGGAAGCCTCTGCCAGGATGAGAGAGCAGAGTCCCTTTGCAGTAAGGCCATTCCTAAGTTATGATGCTAGAATCAAGTCACCTTTATTATGAGAGAATGCCTGACTAACTCTTCACTCATGAAGATGGATGTGCTTTTAATAACCTCAACATGGAATCAAATTATTGAGGAAAATATCAAAGAGAAAGGAAGGAGAACAAAAATGAATCTTTTTTTTAATCACATTGTAAACTATTGTCTGAAGCATGAAGAAGCCATTCTTATTAACAATCTCTTGACTTAGATGCTGTTTAATGTCTACATTAACAGTCAAATATAACAAATTTCTACTTATGGAGTCAAAAGCCAAAGTCAAGTCAATAAAATCTGTAATACTGTATTACTATTATCATATTATTCTATACTATTCTTGGCATTTTGTACAGAGGAGTATAGGTTTAATAGGCATCTCTAGTGGAAGTAACAGGCCTTCCTGAACCCACTAGATCCCCACATTAAATACTGACCTAAGAAGTATCAGCTTGTAAATTTATTAAGCATATAAGTAAGCATGTTTTACATTGAACAACTTGTTTTGCAATGTATTTACAATTTGGAGAAAATAAAGGGTTGGTTGCTCAGGACTCAAAGAGGCAGTATCCTATCAACAGAACTGGTAAAGATAAACAAGTTAACAAAACCGGAACTCATCATTTCAGTCATCTTTAAACACTCATGGTACAACAAGTCT
This sequence comes from Lyroderma lyra, assembly GCA_004026885.1. Taxonomy (NCBI): domain Eukaryota; kingdom Metazoa; phylum Chordata; class Mammalia; order Chiroptera; family Megadermatidae; genus Lyroderma; species Lyroderma lyra. The sequence continues at coordinate 149,222 of PVJL010001733.1, read as the reverse complement.
TTCCTGGGAAGCATTTAGCTATTGGTGATGACACTTCCCATCATGCTACTTATTTCTAAACATATTAATTGCAGTTTGACATTTGCTTTATGAACATTTGATTCTCAGAGTTAAGAAAACAGCTTAACTAGGAGAACACATATGCAAGATTAAAGGTTATTTATGTAATTACTAATATGGTGACGTTTAAGACTTTTGGAACTACTGTGAAATTCTAGGGTTATGCGATCATGCCATACACATTTCAAATTAGTTTGGAAATGAGCACTTTTATATCCACTGAAGTTTTCATTAACAATAGAAATACAGAGTTACAATCAAAGAAATAGTAGCACAAAGGAAAGATGCAACAGAGGTTAAAACTGAGTTTTTTTCATATCTCTATTAAGATCTAAAGGTAATAATGAGCAGTTTAATCAAATGTACAAATATTAAGATTAACAATAAAGTCATGTTATTGATACTTAAAATTAAATATCAAAATGAGATTAATTTTAAATGACAAAGATCTGGAAAATAGATATAGATGTTAGAAAAAGAGAGAGGGTAAAGGATGTAGAAAACAATAATGAAAATAAATCTACAGTAGGATGTAAAAATCTCAATATTATCTGGAGGATGCTCTGTTATAGGTGGGAAGGTTAATGCTTTCTACAGCTATAAGAACTCAGTTATCTGCCCAACTGTACATCCCCCTGTATGAGACAATGAAGGTTGGTCAATAATTATTACACAAATAGATAATAATACAGTAAACTCTTCGTTAACTAGAACTTAAGCAACCGGCACTGCCAGTTGCTTGAGAGTGCTGGTTGCTTGAGTTCCAGTTAATGGAGAGTCTACTAACATTTATCCGGCATCTACAATCCCCATGGGTGCCGGTTAACTGAGAGGCTACTGTATAAGGCAACTATGAAGTACACACTGTCCTTTTGCTACTATGGCATCAAAACCAGTGCACAATCATGATTTTCAAAGTCTGGTGGGAAAAGTACCAATTATTTAACTTCCTAGGGCAGGCAAGTTATCACATAATAAGTCTCCTGTTCCGTATGTTACACTCAGTGTGCAATTAATTCCCTCCCACCCTTTGTGCTGATTCTCAGGACCGCTCTGGAAAGCAGGACTATAAACTGTCTTCCTAACCTCCCAACTGAAACTGTGGCTACGTCAGATCCCAGGCCACTATAATCTAATAAACAAGGGCCATCCAGAAAAAAAATCCAGCTATAAATGCCTCTATTTTTCATATCACATGGCTGGATAGTTTCTAGACAGCCCAAAATGGCTGTCTGCCTGATCTGAGATGAAAGGAATCACAGGGGACGCTGTTCTGAACGTACGGACAGGTGAGCACCAGGGCCTTGGCCACCCGTCCCGGAGCTTTTCCTTAGCAGAGTGTTCTAATGGGTTGACCAGGAGCCGATCAGTGCCAAGTTTACCAAAACTGTAGCATAAAGTAAAACTCCGCACACATGATGTTTGGACAACACTGAAAGTGTCACTGGAGCAGTCTTTTTCTAAATTAAGGAATGAACATAAATTTCAAAATGTGTAAATGAATGGTCTTTGAGGCTAAATAGGAGCAATTAAGAAATGACACATCCCGTTTAGAGGGCCAATGACTTTCGGATCTTTAAACTCAAGGGAGAGAGAAAGAGGAGCCGCTCTCATTTCAGCCTGAAAGACACCCGTATGAAAGATGATGAGACCATCGTCCAACTATTAATATAGGCAAGAGTCAAGGGTGATAAGGGCAAAAGAGCAAAACTGCAATTCTGCCTGGGTAAACCCTTTTTCAGCTTTTCTGATAGCAGAGACAGACAGTCTAAAAAGGTTAATGCTAATGACATTAACCACTGAAAAATGAGCCTAGCTGTCCCTTCTGCCCACCCTCTTCCCTTTGGAATAATCATAATAGATAGCTATTCCCATACTTAAACAATGGGGAAATTACTAACACAATTTGCAACAAACAGACATTTACAACATAGAAACACAAGAAAGAAAATGAAATGGCATTTCGAAGAAATTATATAGGAAGAATCCAGCAGTTTTCAAGTTGAAAGTTATGTGTGAGCACAGCAAACCCGAACTGTAAAGACAATCCAAGCTAGGATACATGTTATCTTCCTTCAAATCTTCCATGGATGATATTTTAGTTTTGTGGTTTTCATCAGCACACTTTGTATTTAATACAGTAGATTCCAAGCTAACCAGCATCCACAATGATTGGTAGATGCTGGATAAATGTAAGTAGATTCTCCATTAACCGGAGCTCAAGCAACGGGCACTCTCAAACAACCAAAAAAATCTCAAGCAACCGGCAAAAAATTGTGCCGGTTGCTTGGAAGTGCCGGTTACTTGAGTTCTGGAGAGTCTACTGCATTTACATATCTAATATTTCCAGTGTGTAAAGGCCACATCAGTCACTGATTTTTTATTCCTCAATAAAATACCAAAGTAAGTTTATGACTAGCCATATTTCAAAGATCTACAAGAAAGTCAAATGGCTCTATTATCTCTCAGAAAGTTATGAGTTTTCTTGCTAGCACTCCATATAACTTCTATATGTTTTCTGCCATTTTTACCTTTAATGGTGTGTCTCTCTTAGTAGATTGCAACCATTTCTCTGAGATACAGATTTTGTTTTTGCGTCCTTTGTGTCTACCATAGTACCTAACATTTTATAAATATTTAAAAAATGTTTTCTGAATGAATGAACTGGAAGAGTCTTGTGCTCTGAAACACTCCTCTCATCTTGCATGTCTATATCAACCCTTTTGTCTTTACGCTCCCACATACCAATCCAGCTATCACACCACATTTCTCCTAATTACATCAAAACATTCCATCCAAACTCTTATTTAGGGGATTCCCTGGTGGTGTAGTGGCAAGGCTTCAGTGGTCTCAATGCCGTAGCCTGGGTTCCATTCCCAGCCAGGGAACTACTCCCCCTAAAAAAAACAACTCTTAGTTATAGTTCCTGTCATCACCTTGTCACCTCCCATTTATCCTTCCAACCTCTTCAATTTGATTTCCTACCCTACCATGGCAAAGACATTTTTAATCAGTTCTTCAATGGTGCCATGTTGCAAGTTCAACAGATGCTGCTTTGATTGTACTCAAAATACTCACATTAATTTTTACACAGCATGTTACTCCTTCCTTCTCGATTCACATTTACTTTTCAGAGTTCTGTCCTCAGTCCTCTTCTCTATCAGTATTTGTTTTCTCAATAATCTCATCTATTTCTAGTCCTTAAAATAAATTATCCACATGCTAATAATGTTCAAATTTTTATCTCCTTTTGATGTTGTCAAGAGAGGAGGCAAGCACAGCATTGACCTACCTATGCTGCCATCTTGATGGGAAACCCCACCACAAACCTTTTAAAAGAAAATTAAATCACATTGTTTCCCTTCTTAAAACCCTCAGAACTTTCCCAAAACAGTCAGTAAGGAGATTTGTTTTTGGTTATTTTTTTAATTGATCTGGGGAAGTAGGGAGACTACTTAGTATGTTTCTTGAATAAATAAATAATCTCATTTAAGCATCAAAATAGCCATGTTTGGTAACTGTATTATCAAATATTACATCAAAACAAAAAACCTAATTCTAAAATAAAATGTTAAAACAGGTTAAAAGACTTGTCCAAGGTTACACACCTAGTGTAGATGTTAGCTTGCAGTTTGTTGAAAGGATAAAAGAGAATGAGTGAAGGCGTTTTGCAGATCTAGAAGGGCATCACAGGAAACAGCAGCAGTAGCTTCCTGTGCTCACAGCTATTTTTCATTTATTAAACAAGCCCTGCCAGGTGGTACTACAGATTTCTACCACCTGAATTATTCTGCTACTTTTAACATTAGATGTTGTAAATAAATTATCTTTCAAATAATTACTGATATTTAAGTATACACAACTCTTAAGTTCTGGAAGAATGGTTGAATTCCTCCAGCAGATGAAATCTTCCTATAAAAATTTCTAAACTCATAAGGAAATTTGAAGGCATGCTATACGTTTAATTAATAATGCCACTGACCAAGATCAAGACAGATTTATGTTTCTTTCAGCTTGACTATACTTCAAACAGGCTTCTTCCTGATTCTAGGCTCCTGGCCTTCCTTTTCTTAAAAGCTTTTCATTAGAATAGTTGTAATTATAAATTATTTCTGTCTATTTCAGATGGAAATCTTTTTAAAAGCTTCTTGTTAGCTTTATATGCAGGAAGGTCTTTCTCAAGGACCTGTGAACCATCTCTGTGAAATATAATCATCATCAAAGGAAATAGTACCCCTATTTCCCAGTTTCTACAAACAGGTAGAAGCCTAACTTTCAAAGACACCTTCCTCTAAGTTACAAAGGTACTTCAGTTACAAAGATAAGAGAAGTTCATTTTTCCTTTGGATAAAGCCAATTAGATAACAAGGTAGTCTCTTACTTAGCCCAAACACCTGCCCGCATCCTTTCACTAGCTCACCCCAGTCCTTAAACTCTAACTAACCATTATGAGCCAGCGAAGTTGAGCTCAGACTTGTTCTGACATCTCTCCCCTATTGTAGTGTCTCTAACCAAAGTCTTTCTTGCCTGCTTAACTTTGTCTGATGCAAGTTTTGCTTTGATCCCACAGTTTTAGAAAAGATTTTCATGGTTTAAGGGGATGTCACATATGTAAATAAAACACAAAAAGAGAGCACCTCACTTACCATAAGATAGCAACTCTGTGGCAAAATATAAATTTGGTAAAGCTGAGTTTATAAATTATTGTTTGAGATACATGTTTCCTACTAAGCTAACTTTTTCCCATTCAAAGTGTCATTTTCATAGGTAAGAGATATGGAAGCTATCTATATAAAAGCCATTAATAATCGTTATTTGCCAAACTTCAAGTAACTTAAAAATTAAAAGAAAATATATCATTTGAGTTTAGAAGTGTAACAGATATTTATAATTAATCAATTCTACAAAAGGAATGTATTCCAGAGAGTTCAGCAGCCAACTGTGCTCAATTTTAGGCCCTCACTGTACTTCCAATAAAATGCCATACCTTTTTCCTTTTCCACTCTGGCAATTTAAAGAACAATACAAAGAAATCAAGTTACCAGTTATAGGAAAATGCAAATTAAAAAAAAAAAATCAAGAAGACTGAATACAATAGGCAACAGAGCATTCAGAACATAGAGCAGGAAGGAGGAAAATCAATCTAGTGTCTAAAAACCAAGTATCAAATTAACATCACCAAGCTTGAAAGATCTTTATATTCATACAATTTGAATGTAAAAATGAACTCAAACATAAGCTAAAGGTATTCGTAGCAAATTTGCCCCATTCTAATTGCTCAGAATAGCAAGAAGCAATTGTAAATGATAGCTCATCAATATGAAACATCTGAAGAAGAAAGGACAACAAATTAAAATATAATCTAGTTTCTCATAAACTAAAAAAATTAAGTGAGATTTCAATGTCCTACAGAAAAAAAATTATGAACTGGGACTGTGGGTATAAGAGAGACAGGAAGATATAGAATACTTTTCAAACTGTTCTCTATGGAATTGAAAGAAATAATCTTTCCAAAAAAATATATAATCATGATATTTGCCCCAAAAAGACTGTTTTGAATGATGAAATTTACTAAGGATTTGAAAAGACATACTAGGAAATAGCTTGATAAAAGAATATATTGTCACAGGAATCAGTTTTGTTTGGAAACATTATTTGGTCTTAAAAAAATCCAAGTTGAGAGTTAATAGCTATAAATCAGAATCATCTCTATTAACATGCTACTACCATTTCAATTACTTTTACAACAGTAGTTTTGACTGTCAAAAAAATGGAAATAAGAACCATGAAATAGGAAACATATCCAATTTATTAACTTTCTGTGATTTATACAGCACAACACAGCTCTGCTAAATATAATGAAATTCAATTATACAGTTAATTCAGTTCAATGTTTATCAAATTAATTATACAAAACCAAAAGAAGAAATACCCTAAAATAACATTTAAATCACAGAATTATTTATTCAACAGGTGTTAAATTGGATCTTAAATCTCTATATATAAATCTCATTTACCATGTCAAATTATTCTTAAAAATTTACACAGGGAAATTGTGAAATGTATTTCTAATGAATTCTAGATCCCCATAGAATGCTCTCAAAGACTTAGTCATTCAACAAGTAAACACAGACAGAATAACATTGCAAGTATTGTCATTAAGGTATTCATCATACATTCTCCTCCACAATATAATTTTAAGTCAATGTAAGCTCTGTAGCAGAAATAAAAAATCAAATTCTTCATTTGATTTTTCCTTGCCTAGAGTAATATGTACTATTAGTCTCAATATTTAGTATCTTATTCGTGTTTTCTCTTTTTTTAACAGCATTTAGTACATTACCAGAAATTTCCATTCTAATATTTGTAGTACTATATATTAAACAGAAATCTTTACTACTAAAGAGTCAATTAAAAAATAATAGAAGAAAACACTGAAACATGAAGACTCTACAAGTAAATCAGAAGTTGTAATTCCTGCCCACAGGAAATGTGAAAGAGATAAGTGAGCCATTTTTAAATGGAGCCAGAGCAGCCATTCCAGAGGAACTGCCTTGCATGTTCTGAGCCTTGGTATTATATTTCGGATTGTTTGAACTGGACCAGACCTTTGGACTGGGCCAAATCAACATTGTCCTGCAATTGTTTGTAAAACCAGAAGAAAAGTAGACACCCTAACTGTAAGAACAGATGACTATGGACTCTTCGTCAGCAACAAATTACGTATTGCAAGAGAATAACTTGCTTATTCTATAACTAGCACCAATAGCAATTTCTTCTTTTCATATAATCATTCCTTTCCTTTTCTCTCAAACTCCTCCTTGCTCTTACCCTGTAACTGAGACAATATTTGAGTTTCTGCCTGAATCTTGCTCCCCAAATTATAACTCTTTGACCCTAAATTAAGGCTTCCTGCCTCTCATCTCAGATTTTTAATTTTAGGTTAACAGAAATCAAAAGAAATTATATATTTCCTTCAGTTTTGTTTTGCTTGTATGATGCAACTTTCATTTTTCTCTTAGCAATATATCTCAGAGCACCTTACATATCAGTACTCACAGGCCTACTGATTTCTTTAACTTTATTGAACTATAATTCTCATTTCATAAAATTTAGCCAATTAAAATGTACAATTCAATGGTTTTTAGTATATTCACAGAGTTGTGGACCCACTGCCCCAACCTAGTTGTAGAACATTTTGATCACCCCCAAAAGAAATTCTAGACTCCCATTCTCACCCCCATTCCACTCCACTTCCCTGGCAAATATTAATTTACATCCTATCTCTATCAATTAGCCTGTCCTAGACTGTTTATATCACAGAATCATACAACATGTAGTCTTTTGTAACCTCCTTCTTTTAGTACTTGTAATATAAATTTACCATTTATTAACAATAGCAATTATTTAGGCAAATATTTCTGAGCTCCTTCAGGTGGAATTCATCTAGATTTAATTTTTCAAATTCATTTAATCCAGATAGACGTTCTCTCATGAGTTGGGCTCATCTCACTCTTTACAACGTTTGCATTTTCTTTTAGACTTTTAGGGTTGTTCTCAGTGGAAAAATAAAAACAAGGCAGAAGTCAAGTAGTTCTACTTACTCTGTCACTGGAATGATTTTTGCCGGAACTGGCTCTTACACGTTTCTATTTATCTTCTCTCTCTAAGGAAAGAACTGCCTTTCTAGGGAAAGGGCCTCTTGGTGTAGGTGAGTCTGCAGGGAAGAAATGGCAGTGTGCTGCTTCTAAACACTCCACTTAAGGGCTCAAATCAGTCTGCTAGAGTACTGGGGAGTGTCTGCTGGTTCAGCATAAAGAGCCAAGAAAGATGGAAAACAGAGCAGAGAGGAGAGGAAAAGAAAGCCAGAAGAGTAATGGAAAATTATGTGGTCCTGATGCTCTCCTATGATCTCACAAGGATTTAGGAAGGTTTGTATATTCAAGAAGTATTTAATGGGCATGAATGTTTCTGGAAACGGGTAAAGCATTAGATTTTCACATGAAGATTGACAAGAGGCGACATGATGATAGCAAGTGTAGATTCAGGAAAACAGGGTTGGGAGACAGTAAGAACAGGGAACTTCAGAGAAACCTTTAAGAGATTTAAGGTTGTGGCATTGGCCTTCAAAATAATTCTTTCTATATGTTAAGAGTCAAGGAGGTCCAGGCTAGCAGCCAAGTAGGGAACAATGTTTTGGGTAAAGAAAGCTCTGTAGAAGGCGGTCAAGTTAATTTTTTGGTTTTGGTTTTTTTGCAATTTATGGTCATTCTCCGATTCTATGGTAATTTTTTATTAATTCTTCTCCTAGTTGCATTTTTTTCTATATTTTTGTTGAATTTAAACTTTTCTTCCCCTCTAATATTGGTTGGAGTCTCCATTCTTTTTGAGCTGAATTCTTTTCTAGAAGCTCTTATCTTTGTAACTATATTAGTTTGCAAGGGCTGCCATAACAAAACCCCACAGACTGGTATCTTAAACAATAGAAATTTATTTTCTCACAGCTCTGGAGAATAGAAATGCAAAACAAGGTATCAGCAGAGACAGTCTCCTCTGTGGCCTTTTTTCTTTGGCTTGTACATTAGTGCCTTCTCACTGTGCCCTCACACGGACTTCCATGTGTCTGTCACAATCTCCTTTTCCTAAAAACACACTAGTCATTTGGATTTAGGGCCTACTCTAATGATCCCATTTTAACTTAATTACTTTTTTAAAGGCCCTCCAAGTATAATCACATTCTGAGGTACTACACATTAAGACTTCAACAGATAGATTTCGGGGGGGGGGGGGGGGGGACACAATTCAGCACATAACAGTAACAATTATATTTTTCTCAGAAATTATGTAATTTGTCAAAATGTTCTGTATCATATATCAGACAAAAACTTCTGTGTATGTGTTGTATTCCTTTACCATCAGAGATGGCAATAGTGGTTCTCCAACAAATATTACATGTATCTATAAATGCACAGACCTACACACATAGATCAGAAGTCCCACTACAGGTAAGTCTGTGTCCTGATGATTCTATTGTAGGAGCTCTATTCTCCATGTACTGGATTCTTTCTCTCTCTCCCCCCCCCACCCCCATCCCTTCCTCCCTCCCTCCCTCTCTCCTTCTTTCTCTCTTTCTCTCTTTGTGTGTGTGTTGATCTTATTTACTCATGGTATCTTAATTAGGGTTAAAAGGCATTGATTCTTAGTCTTACGGAACTTACTTTAATAAAATGAATCCCACATGGAATTGTCTGTTGAACAATTACCTACTGACCAAAATTCATGTCTACTGGAATTGATTACTTGAGTCAGAAATCTCAGATTGTAAGAGACAGATAAAGATGAAGAAGGAAGAGGCAGAAAACAACAAAATTTTAGTCAAGAGATCACAAGGAGCCCAGTGACAGATGAAGTAAAATTTAAGTCTTCTACCACTCTGTGACATGTTTCTGTTATTAGACCGTGATACTTAGATAGGAGTTATAGAAATGCCACTATTTCTTGAAGTGCTATTGTACCCTCTCTTATATGATTTCCGCCATACAGAGATTTCATGAAATTAATTGTAGGAAAAGATCAAAAGTACTTTGAGGTCCTCTGAAGAAAGACATAAAATGAAACCAAGTAATTGTCATTATTATCAATCATTATTATGCATTAAACACATCAGACAGTTTCAGAAAGGCCACTCAAGGGACTGAAAAAACTAGCATTGAAGTCAGCAGTATATTAAATTGATTAATATTAAAAAGGATACGTAAGAATCATTGTCACTCAGGAATTTACCTTTCATTAATCCAATTACTAAATATAAGTATGAAAGCAGTACTTCATGCATATCAATAAACTCAGAGTTCCCAGATTACCAATAAAGACTACATTTGCCTTTAGGCACATGTAGATTTCTCTTCATATATAATATTCCTCAACTAGAATATAAAGTATTTACAGTTCCAGGCTTCCCACCTGACTTCTTAAGTAATCTTCTAAAGCACTATCTGAATAATTATTAGGAATGGCATGATACTGCATAAAACCAAATCTATAGATATGGTAAATATAGAACTTTTTAGTAGGTGTCTTTATTTTTTATTTTTTTTGCTTTTTGGTATGTGGGCAGCTCCCCGGCCGGGAATCGAACGCAGGCCGCAGCGCCGACAGCGCCAGCGCCGAAGCCCCAAGCTGCTACACCATCAGGGAACTCCCCAGTAGGTGTCTTTATGGTCTCAAACAGGGATCTAAACTTTAGCAAAATAAAAATGAGAACATAAAATCTTGTTGGATACATTGTTAGTGCTACCTATTTTGCATACTCATCAGAGACATAAACTGTGTACAAGAATTTGTATATTAATTTCAATGAGGCATTTTGATGTCCTAAAGAACTAGAATGAATCAGGATTCAAAACTGATTGCCTGTCCAATTCATCCAAAAGGCCAGCCAATTCAAATGTAGCTGTAAATTCAAATATTTGAATTTTGTGCATCTGGACATAACTGTATTATGTGGCAATAAAAGTGTCAATTTGTTATAGAGACTTCTAAATTATTACTCATCTCTTATGAAATATGTGCATTTGTTTATTTTATGTGCACATATAGTTCACTTTTAAAAACTACAAATAAACAAAAACAGAGAATTAATTACTAGCAGACCTGCCTTACAAGAAATACTGAAGGAAGTTTCTTGGGATTAAAGCAAGAGAACTAATAATTGAAACAATAAGAACTAAGACCACTAATAAAGGTAATTGCATGTGTGTGTAAATAAAATATAAATGTATTTTTCTTTTATCTCATATCTTACTTAAGAAACAATTGAACAAAATAATACGTATATGGGAACACTGAAAAAAAAATGGCGGATTAGGCTGACAGGGCGTCTGTGACCTCCCAGAGCACAGCAGGAATACAGACAGAGAAGGGAGCAGTCAACCTTGGCAAGCACCAAAGGACTGCCTGAGGAGAACCCCAAAAGCTGAGGATATAGAGAAGGAAGCCCAATCAAGACCAGCGGGGAAACAGCATAACCCCAAACCTATAATAGTGAGGGAACTCCGGGAAGGAAACCTCGGTCGCAGGGGCTCCCATAGAGCAGTGAGGGGTGCTCAGCCCATGCCGTTCCCCCTCAGCCCAGGAGCTCAGTGCAGGAGAGAGGAAAACTCATTACATTGGGCAATTACAATCATCCAGAACTCTATCTGTGTGAGTGGAATGGAGGCCGGCTAGAGAAGTTCAGGCGCTCTTCTGGGGGTGTGCACCTGGTATCGGCCGCTTGCCACACTTACCTGTTGTTCAGCCAGGGCACGGCATCATTGGAGGTAGCAGAGTCGTTCCGAGGACTGAGTCGTGGGTTTTGGAGGAGGGGACGAAGAATCCCATTGTTTGAGTACAAAGCACACCACACCTGTAGCAAACAGGAGGATGCCATTTTCTTCTCAATTAAACCCTCCTCCAGATCAATTCTGAGAACTCACTGGTCTAACAAAATCCGCACATGCTCACTACACTCGGAAAAACCACGCCCACTACAGCTTAAACTATATGCCCTAGGACCCTCTAGGCTGCCAGGCACTCCCCTCCACCCTACCGGCTGCACTGTAGCCAAACTGCCAGCTGCTAAACTCTAAAAAAATAAAGCAGCTTCCCCTCTAACCCCCTCAAAACATACAAACACCCTGGAATTTCACCCAGGTCACCCAGAGCTGTGCCCTGAACAAGTACCCAGGGTAGCACAACAAACAGCCTTGTCCTAGTGGGTTTGGTTTTTTTTTGTTTGTTTGTTTTCTTTTTCTTATTTTTCTCAGTTTGAACAAAGACTGTGACTCACAGAGGAGAGGTCCATTCTACTCTGCATCTCCTGCTGCTGCTCCCCCTGCACAGCTAAGAGTGAGATGGGAGTGGAAAAAACTACTGGGCTCTCCAAATAAAAACAAAAAATTATTAAATTATTGTTTTTTTCTTTCCTTTTATTTATTTTTTCATTTTTCATTCTTTTCCACAATTTTCTTTTATCAGTACTCTTTCTTAATTTTTATTTTTATACAACTTTACTTTTTAATTTAATTTTTTATTAATTTTTATCATTGTCTCTATTTTTTTCTTTTTTTCTTCCCCTTTCATAGAGTGATAAGGCACACTGGAGACTTGCCCTATACAACACTAATTGGCTGAACGGTTGGCCCCACCCAACTAGTGGGGAAACAACTTCTTGTGGACTTTTGCAGGAGCAGCTGTCTGCAACTTACCAGAGACCTTTTTGTGCCACTCTACTGCCCCTCCAGGGAAACTAAACGTGTGCTGCAGGGACATATGGCAGGATACACAACGGGGGGGGGGGGGGGGCGGGAAAAAAGCTAAGAAAAAAACTTTTTTGTTTTGTTCTTTTGCTCTTTTTAAGTCATATTTTAATTAAAGTTCAACTGTCTATATTTTTAATTTTTAATTTTCATTTTTATCTTCTTTTTTGTTTTTAACTCCTTTTTCATGATTTACTTCATTTGTATTTCATGTCTTAATTTCATTTTTTAAATTTTCTTATTTTTCTTATTTTTTCTATATACACATTTTATTTTTTAAGTTCTATTCTATTTTTTAATTCTTACATTTAATTTCTTTATTATTTTCTTAATTTTATTACTATTATTAACCCTTCTTTTGTCTCAAAGTTTGCACAGGCACCCTGAAGCATTACCCCACCCACATAGAGGAACTTTGGAAGGTCAGGTGATCACTCCTGCCCTACTAGTGGGAGAAGACTGTCCATAGGTCTTTTGCAGGGGTGGCTATTTGACATTACCTGGAAAACCTCCACTGTTGGTCTGCCACTGGCCCCCACCCCCAGGGCAGCTAACAGCATACTACGAATGGCAAACTCTGAGGCTGTCAGGAAATTTTTTCTTGCTGGTTGGTTTTTTATATATCTGTATGGTTGTGTTCCTTGACTTTTTCTTTTCCAAGTGAGCACAGGTCCTATAGAAACTTGCCTTGTCTAAACGGAGGCACTCTAGGTGGATGAGTGATCAGCTTCACCTAACTAACGGGGAAGACTTGCTTGCAAACTTGAGCAAAAGTGGCTATCTGCAGTGGTGGGAGAACCTTTCAGTGTTATTCTACCACTACCCTTGGACAGTTAACAGTGTTCTGTGAGGGATATACCACTCAACTACAACTGAAGAACATACATAATATACTTAAGGGACAATCCTAGATTACACACACAGAAGATCAAAGAGATTCCATCATTGGACCACACAGGAAACATACTACATAAGACAAACACTAAGAGTCATAAGAGATTTACCTACCACGCAGAAGCAAACACAGAGAAGAAACCAGAATGAGAAAACAAACAAACAAAAAGTCCCAAATAAAGGAACAAAAGAAATCACCAGAAATAGAATTAAATGAAATGGAGACAATTAACCTACCAGAGGAAGAGTTTAGAAAACAGGTTATAAGAATGCTTAAAGAACTTGCTGAAAACTCCAACAAAGTGATAACAACCATAAAGAAAGACATAGAAACTATGAAAAAAAAGAACAATCAGAAATGAAGAATACAATAATTGAAATGAAGAATACACTAGAAAGAATCAACAAAAGGTTGGATGAAGCAGAAAATGGAATTAGCAATCTGTTAGACAAGGTTGCAGAAAATACCCAAATGGAAGAACAAAGAGAAAAAGAACTAAAAAAATGAGGATAGCCTGAGAGACATCTGGGACAACATCAAGTGTAAAAACATTCATATCATAGGGGTAACAGAAGGAGAAGAGAGAGAGAGCAAGTGATTGAGAACTTGTTCAAAAATATAATGACTGAAAACTTCCCTAACCTGACAAAAGAAATAGACACACAAACCCAAGAAGCACAGAGAGTGCCAATCAAGATGAACTCAAATAGGCCCACACCAAGACACATCATAATTAAAATGATAAAGATTAAAGACACAGAGAGAATCTTAAAAGCAGTGGGAGAAAAACAACAACTTACCTACAAGGGAGCTCCCATAAGACTCTCAGCAGATTTCTCCATAGAAACTTTGCAGGCCAGAAGAGAATGGCAGAAAACACTCAAAGTAATGAAAAGCACAGGTCTACAACCAAGACTACTCTACCCAGCAAGACTATCATTTAAAATTGAAGGAGAGATAAGAATTTTCCAAATAAGAAGCTAAAGCAATATCCTACCACCAAGTGGGTATTACAAGAAATGCTAAAGGGAATTTTTTAAGAAGAAGAAAGGAGAAAACAAACAAAAGAAAATTTAAAAACCTGAATAATAACATGACATTGACTATGTACTTATCAATAATCCTTGTAAATGTAAATGGACTAAATGGTCCAATCAAAAGACATAGGGTAGCCAAATGAGTAAGAAAACCAGACTCAGGCATATGTTGTCTACAAGAGACTCCTCTCAGAAGAAAAAATACACAAAGACTGACAGTAAAGGAATGGAAAAGAATATTTCATGCAAATGGAAATGAAAAAAAGCTGGGGTAGCAATACTTATATCAAATAAAATAAACTTTAAAACAAAGACTGTAACAAGAGACAAAGAAGGACATTGCATAATTATAAAGGGATCAGTCCAACAAGAGGACATTGCTCTTATAAACATTTATGCACCCAACATAGGAGCACCTAAATACATAAAGCAAATATTGACTGACATAAAGGCAGACATCAACAGTAACACATAATCATAGTAGAGGACTTTAATACCCCACTAACTCCAATGGACACATCTTCCAGACAGAAAATCAACACGAATACAGTGGCCTTAAATGACATGCTAGACCAATGATTTAATTGATATTTTTAGACAATTACATCCCAAAGCAGCAGAATACACATTCTTTTCAAACCCACATGGAACATTTTTCAAGATAGACCACATGTTAGGCCACAAAACAAGCCTCAATAAATTTAAGATAATTGAAATTATACCAAGTATCTCTCTGACCACAACAGTATAAAACTAGAAATCAATTATAAGAAAAATACTGAAAAACACATAAACACCTGGATGCTAAATAATATGCTACTAAATAATGAATGGGTCAACAAGAAAATTAAAAAAGAAATCAAAAGATACCTTGAGACAAATGAGAACTAAAACACAACTACTCAAAATCTATGGAACACAGAAAAAGCAGTCATGAGAGGGAAATTCATAGCAATGCACGCCTACCTAAAGAAACAAGAAAAATTTCAAACACTTTAACCTTACACCTAAGAAAGCTGGAAAAACAACAACAAACAGCCTAAAATTAGCACAAAGAAGGAAATAATAAAAATCAGAGTGGAAATAAATGAAATCGAGACTAAGAAGACAATACAAAAGATCAATGAAACCAAGAGCTGGTTCTTCAAAAAGATAAAACAAAATTGACAAACCTTTAGAGAGAGAGAGAGAGAGAGAGAGAGAGAGAGGACCCAAATAAATAAAATCAGAAATGAAAGAGAAGTTACTACAGACACCACAGAAATATAAGAAATCATTTTAAAAATACTATGAACAACTATATGCCAACAAATTCATCAATTTGGAAGAAATGGATAATTTTTTAGAAACATACAAACTTCCAAAAATTAAATCAAGAAGAAGCAGAAAAGCTAAATAAGCCAATTACTAACAATAAAATTGAACAGTAATCAACAAGCTCCTAACAACCAAAAGTCCTGGACCAGATGGCTCCACAGGTGAATTTTACTGAACATTCAAAAAAGAATTAATATCTATATGTTTGAAACTATTCTGGAAAATCCAGGAAGAAGACGGGCTCCCAGACTCATTTTATGAGGCCACCATTACCTTGATTCCAAAACCAGATAAAGACACTACAAAAAAATAAAATTATAAGCCAATATCCCTAATGAACATAAATGCAAAAATTCTCAACAAAATATTAGCAAATCAAATTTAGCAATACATTTAAAAAATCATACACCATGATCAGGTGGAATTCATTCCTGAGATGCAAGTTTGGTTCAATATATGTAAATAAATTAATGTGATACACTACATAAGCAAAATGAAAAATAAAAACCATATGGTCATTTCAATAGACACAGAAAAAGCATTTGACAAAATTCAGCAGTCATTTATGATAAAAATGCTCAACAAGGTGTGAATAGAATGGACATATCTCAATTTAATAAAGACTATATAATAAACCCACAGCTAACATCATACTAAATGGAGAAAAACTAAAAGTATTCCCTTTAAGATCATGAACAAGACAAGGATGCTCACTGTCACCACTCTTAGTCAACATAGTACTGGCAGTCCTAGCCACAGAAGATAAGAAAAACAAATAAAAGGCATCCAAATAGGAAAAGAAGAAGTAAAACTATCATTATTTGCAGATGATATGATACTCTATATAGAAAAATCGCAGATTGACCCCAAACTTACAGGAACTGCTAAATAAAGTTAGTAAAGTACCAGGATACAAAATCAATATACAGAAATCAGTTGCATTCTTGTACAAACTAGCATAAGGAGAAATTAAGAAAACAATCCCATTTACAATTGCATAAAAAAAAATACTTAGGAATAAATTTAACCAAGGAAGTAAAAGACCTGTACTCAGAAAATTATAACATCCTGAAGAGAGAAGTCAAAGACACAAATAAATGGAAACACATACCATGCTCACAAATAGGAAGAATTAATATAGTTAAAATGTATATACTACCCAAAGCAATCTATAGATTCAATGCACATCCCATGAAACTACCAAAGGCATTCTTCACAGAAATAGAACATATAATCCTAAAATTTATATGGAACCATAAAAGACCTAGAATAGCCACAGCAACCCTAAAAGAAATGAACAAAGTTGGAGGAATCACACTACCAGACATCAAATTATATTACAAGGCCACAGTTATCAAAACAGCATGGTATTGGCATAAAAACAGATTCATAGACCAATGCAACAGTATAGAGTCCAGAAATAAATCCATGTCTATATGGCCAACTAATCTATGATAAAGGAAGCAAGTATTTGCATTGGAGTAAAGACTGTCTTTTCGACAAATGGTTCTGGGAAAACCGGAAAGATACATGCAAAAAAAAATAATAAAATTGGACCCCCTTCTTATACCATATACAAAAATAAATTCAAAATGGATTAAAAACCTAAATATAAGACCTGAAACTATAAAACTCCTAGAAAAAAATATAGGAAGTAACCTCTTAGACATTACCCTTAGCAATACTTTCAATGATATAGCTCCTCAAGCAAAGGAAACAAAGGAAAAAATAAACAAATGAGACTACATGAAACTAAAAAGTTTCAGCAAAAAAAAAAAAAAAATCAACAAAACAAAAAGACATCCCACAGAATAGGAGAAAATATTCATCAATAAACCAACTGACAAAGGGTTAATATCCAAAATTTGTAAGAAACTCATACAACTCAACACTGAAAAAACAAACAATCTGATTAAAAAATGGGCAAAAGATCTGAATAGGCATTTCTCCAAAGAGGACATAAAGATGGCCAATAGTCACATGAAAAGATGTTCAACATCACTAATCACCAGAGAAATGCAAATCAAAACCAGTATGAGATACTACCTCATCCTGTCAGAATGGTTCTCATCAATAAATCAACCAACCACAAATATTGGTGAGGACATGGAGAAAAGGGAAACCTTTTACAGTGCTGGTGGGAGTGCAAATTAAACCAACCACTATGCAAAATAGTATGGAGATTCCTCAAAAATTCAAAAATGGAACTACCTTGTGATCCAGCATATCCACTCCTGGTTATTTATCCAAAGAAATCCAAACCACTAATTTGAAAAAGTACATGCACACCTATGTTTATTGCAGCACTATTCACAGTAGCCAAGATACAGAAACAACCTAAATGTCCACCAATAAATGATTGAATAAAAAATCTTTGGTACATTTACACAGTGGCATATTACTCCACCACAAAGAAGAATAAAATCTTACCCTTTGCAACGACATGGATGGAACTACAAGATAATCATTCTAAGTGAAATTAGTCAGATTGAGAAAGACAAATGCTATATGATCTCATTTATATGTGGAATCTAAAGAACAGAATAAAGAAACAATCAAAATAGAATGAAAACAAAAACAAAAAACTTGATTAAAAAATGGCCAAATCATCATACTAAGTGAAAAAGGCCAGACAGAAAAACCAAAGAACTATATGAGTCCACTCATATGTGGAACATAAAATTGAAAAAAAACAAAAAAACAAAACTCATGGACACAGTCAATAATTTAGGGTAAGGGGGAGGGTGGGTGGGGTAGAAGAGACAGGGACACAAATATATGGTGATAAAAAGAGAACTGACTCTGGGCAATGAACACATAGAGAATATAATGTAGAATTGTGCACCTGGAACTCATGTAATTTTTATTAATCAATGTCATCCCAATAAATTTAACAAAAAAGAAATAATATGTATATGGTACAATGTTGGGCTTATAACGTAGAAACCTAATACTTGTGTAATATATTATTTGCCAATAACAGCCCAAAGAAGGAAGGTGAGAACAAACTGTTTTAGCTGAGGAATACAAATAAGAAAGTAATAAATACGATTATAAATTCTGTAATATTAACAAGTGTAATATGTATAGCAAGAATAGCACAAAAAAGGAAGAAAAGGGCATAGCACTATATAGAATAATATTTCTATGTATCACTAGAATTGAGTTAGTATTCAAGTATACCTGAAGATGATTCTGATAAGTTTATAGGAAGCATCAGAGGAGCCACTAAAAAATAAAATAAAATAAATAAAGCCTCAAAAAATATAATAAAAAACTCATTAAAAATTAAAATGCTACATGAGAACAATTTTATTTAATGCAAAAGAAAACACTAAAGAAAGAATACAGGACTAAAAAACATGAAACATACAAAAGTAAGAATAAAACAGTGGGCATAAATACAATAACAATAACATTAAATGTAAATAAATTAAACAACCCAATCCCTATGCTGCAATCCTAATGCCCAATGTGATGGTATTAGGCAGTGAGGCCTTTGAGAGGTGCTTAAGTCATGAGAGTGGAACCTTCATGAATGGTATTAGTGTTCTCATTACAGACCCCACAGGTATCCCTCCCCCTTTCCACCAAGTGAGGACACAGCCGGAAGTTTCTGGCATAAATGAGGAAAAAGGCCAATACCTGATGAAGCTGGCACCCTGATCTCAGACTTACAGGCTAGAACTGTGAGAAATATATTTCTGTCCTTTATAAGCTATCCAGTCTGTGGGGTTTGGTTATAGTAGCCTGAATGGACTTAGACAGTACTACACCTACAGGAAACGCCATATACATAGAATATATCACCCTGCTCTAAAAATATATCAAGCTAATCATGCTTTTGAAAAAAATCTACATGATGAAGGGCATTTGAAATTATTTCATCACATTAGGGAAAAGCTAATAAGTAAGTTGGCAGCTTTTAAATTATTTGGATAAATGGTTCTACCATGGATTCTGTTTTAAATAACATTTTTGGTTTTTGTCTTTATGTCCACAGGTGGTATTTGAATTTCACAAGATAAGAAAATAGTAAAGCAAGAATATTATATAGTGAAGTTGCTTTGCAATGTTCATATTAAGACCAAGGTTACCATTTGTCCCATACACAAACTCTGTAACAACAGAAAGATATTTGCTTTACCTAAGACATAACTTTACTCAAAATATTAAATAATAATGGCCACTGCCATGATATTAATAGGGATCTTTTATTATAGAATAAAATATGTAATCAAATGCTAATGAAAAAAACATAGGTATTAGGTAACAGGCATCATTAAAAGCCAAGATTTTCACTTGTCAGAAATACCACATTTAAAAATATTATTGGATTTGTGTATTTATTTTGTAGATTCAGTGTTTTTTGTATGCACATTTCATTTGATCCTCACAATGTGGTTTAAAATCCAGGATAAAGCAGGAGAAAATATCCCTTTACCAATAATATTTTCATTTTTATGGTGAAACATGGAAAAAGTCATTCTGTGTCTCACATTTTATGAAGAAAAATAATGGTTTTCTTCCAAAATTCAAGACGGTCATCAGATCATATGCTTAACATTTAACTAGTACAGATTTATGCCTGACCTAGGCTATTATAAATGTATGAACTTCTTTCAAAAAAAGCTATTTCTATTTGCAGTTAATCAAATGAGTTATTTCTTTAAGATAGTATCCTAGCAACTTCAGACAGAAGAGGAAGTCCCTGCTGATGTTAGAAAGAGATTTTGTTTATCATATACCCAGATCTAACTTCTGAATGTGCTTCAAAGTGTTGCTTTGATCAAATAACTATCAAAACTTTTCTGTTATAGAACTAACAAGGTTGAAAGAATCTTCATTTCACAATTTCTGAATTTCAAAGGCTCATAGAGAGAGAACAGTACTCATTTATAAGAAACAGGTTTCTTTATACAATATTTTAATGAGACTGCATCTCTCAAATAAATTCAAATAAATTGTCAATAACCAAATATTTAACTACATTTTTCAAGTATAATTGTGCTAACAAATAACTAATTAGACATCTTCCAACCAAACATAAAATAAACCTTACCTGGCATTTTGTCCAATTACATATCTCTGTCAGTTACAGCTGAAGACTGAGCCACTAATGTTACCTTCAATTTTATGAGAGTCCAAGTTTGCTGCCATCAACCTATCCTCTGATTTGAAGCCAGAACTTAAAAAATATATACTAACCTCAACTCAGAAGCATTGAATTTACTTCATTCATGATATTCCATGGTATAATAAGAGGAAGCTTGAACAATTAGAGATGTGGCCTTGACTCTACAACTTTTAATACAGAAGTGCAAGAGCCCTATCCATTGGTCAGAATAGGCCAGAGAAAGGGGCAGAAAAACCAAGCACTCTAGGCACTCCTATTAAAGGACCAATGCACAGACTTACACCAATGGACTCACTGGCTCTGAGCTCTAGTGCTAGGACAGCAACTCAAAAGGTGTCAGGGATAGATAGGAGAAGCTGAATTGTCTAGCTTTAAGGAAGAGGGCTGGAGGGGCAGACTTCTCCTGGAGGAAGGGGCTGGTGCAATGTTTCTTTGTTGAGCTTCCCCATCCCTGAGTACAGATGTAGTCAGATTCCATATCAGAGTCTCCATCAAATTGGCTAACACCTTTCATCTGCCCTGCCCTATTTATTCCCTGAGACCTGCCCCATTAAAATTTCCGACCCACCCAAGCTGCTTCCAGTGGTTTTTCCATAATCTGTCTAGGCTCATGTTGTAGACTTGTATAAAAACTCTCAAAGGTTCACAAAACCCCAACAAGTAATATCTGGCTTTTTTGTATCATATACCTGGGTAAGCATCCCTAAGCTTGGCACTGGTGGCAACCAGTCTTGGTTTGTAGTTTGGCCTCTTGAGGCACCTCTAAGCTCAGTGTGAATGGCAGCCATCTGTGAATTGCTTTGTGCCTCATATCAGGTAGCCCCAGGCAGGGCACAGGTTGTGTGACTAAACTTGGCCTGCAGTGGTTCCCCTCCCAGAAGAACCCAGGGCTGGCAAACCAGGTGGCCACCTTCAGACAAAGCTGGAACATCACCAAGCTGTCTCCAAAGATGACACACCCAAATGGCACACTGAGCAGGTACCAGAGCCCTGCTAAAGTGAACCCTGCTCTGTAGGTTCAGTTCCTGCACAACAGCTCCTCCACTGTAGTCAGAGTCAGTCCTCACAACCAATCAGCCAAAGTGTTAATCCCGCCCACAGACATGGAAACAGTTCAAATACAACAGGAGGGCACATACAAGCCACACAAGAGACACATATAGAGCACTGGTTGGGGTGACCAGGGAGATAGCATAATCTGGTCCCACAGGACACCTACTACATAAGGCTACTCTGTTAAGACCAGGAGGCATGGTGACCCTTACCTAATACATAGAAAAAAGAAAACACAGGGAGACAATCAAAATGGGGAGACAAAGAAACATGTCCCAAATGAAAGAACGAAACAAAGCTTCAGAAAAACAAACTAAACAAAATGGAGACAAATACTCTGCCTGATGGAGAGTCCCAAACACTGGTTATAAGGATGCTCAATGATCTCAGGAAGAACTTCAACAAAGAGATAGGAAACATAAAAATGGAGATAGAAAATATTTAAAAGTTCTAGTCAGAAATAAAGAATACAGTAACTGAAATAAAAAATACATTAAAGAGAATTAGTGGTAGAGTAGATGAAGCAGAATATGGAATCATCTTAGAAGACAATACCCAATCAGAACAGTGAAAAAAAAATGAGGATAGTTTAAGGGGCCTCTGGGACATCATCAAGCTTACTAACATTCACAGTATAGGGGTACCAGAAGAAGAGTGAGAGAGCAAGGAATTGAAAACATATTTGAAGAAATAATGACAGAAAACGTTCCTAGCCTGGTGAAAAAAATAGATATTCAAGGCCAGGAAGCACAGAAAGTCCCAAGCAAGATGAACCCGAAGATGCCCACATAAAGATACATCATAATTAAAATGCCAACATTTAAAGAGAAAAAGGAGAATTTTAAAAGCAGCAAGAGAAAAGCAGTTATTAACCTGCAAGGGAGATCTTATAAGACTGTCAGCTGATATCTCAAAAGAAACTTTGCAGGCCAGAGGGGATTATCTTGAAATATTCAAAGTGATGAAAAGCAAGGGCCTACAACCAAGATTACCATACCTGACAAAGCTATCATTTAGGACAGATGAAGAACTTCTGAGATAAAAAAAAGGCTAAAGGAGTTCATCACTACCCAATCAGTATTACAAGGAATGTTATACTTCTTTAAGAAAAAGAGAAAATAAAGGGTCAAAAATATGAATAATAAAATGAAAATAACTACATAGCCATCAACAATTACTTTAAATGTAAAGGAACTAAATACTTCAATCAAAATACTGCCTACAAGAGACTCACTTCAAATCAAAAGGCACACACAGACTGAAAGTAAAGAGTAGGGGAAAAGATACTTCATGAAAATGGAAACACAAAGAAAAAACTGAGGTAGCAATACTTATGCCAGACAAAACAGACTTTACAACAAAGGCCCTAACAAGAGACAAATAAGGACCCAGTAATCCCACTTCTGAGTATTTATCTGAAGAAACCCAAAACACTATTTTAAGGAGACAAGTGCATCCAATATATACATTGCAGCCCTGTTTATAATGGCCAAAATGTGGAGGCAGCCTGGGTGTCAATTAATGAATGAATGGATAAAGAATAGGTGGTGCATACATACAATGGAGTATTGCTCAGTCAAGGATGGAAATGGTTCCTGGCCATCTGCATCTGCATGGATTGACTCCTAGATGGCATATGTCAGACAGAGAAAGACAGATGAATTGTGATTTTTCTTATACGTGAAATCTAAAATACAAAATAAACAAAATAGAAACAAACTCATAGATACACAGAAGATTTTGTTGGTTACCAGATGGGAGAGGGGTTGAGAGTTATTGAAAAAGGGGAAAGGATTAAGAAGTACAAACTTGTTATTACACTGTATTCATGGGGATGTAAGGTATAATATAAAGATACAGTCAATAATATTGTAATAACTAAGGATGGTGTCAGATGGGTTCTAGATTGATCAGGGTGATAGGTGGGAGGGGTCTTGAGAAACAGGGTAAATATGGTGAAGGGATTAAATACAAATGGTAGCTACTAAATAGTCATGGGGATTTAAAGTAAAACATAAGATATATAGTCAATAATATGGTAATAACTATGCATACTGCCAAGTGGGTACTACACTAGTCAGGGGGGATCATTAAATGTATAACCCCTATACTGTATACCTGAAATTAATATAAAATAATATTGAATATCAGAATAAATAAACAAGTAAATAAAGTATATAAAAAAGAGGTTATGCAACTTTCCCAGAGTTATCCAAAAAATGACCAAGTTGAAATTCAACTCAAGTTTCTATCCCCTGAAGCCTGTGGGTTTATACATAATGCTACACAGCCTTCCATCACCCAGCAATGTTGAATATCTCTAGATAACGTGGCATGCCTGGTTCTAAGAGCCAGAAAATCCTATAAGGTTATATTTAGAAACAGAAGCAATACCTTACCTCCTATGAGCCATTTCCCCATATCAGTATTTTGAGTTCGAGCATTTATGAGGTAGAATTTGCTTTGTCTACATAAAACAGAATATCCTGTCCCAAAATAACAATGGTTCAAACAAGATAGACATTTATTTTTGCATACAGTAGGGAATGTTCAATTTTTGCAGAATCCAGAGATGATATGGCAATTCCACAGGCATTTGAGATCTAAGCTTAATGTCCTTACACACCTCAATCTTTAGAACTGACTTTCTTTAACATTACCTCCTGGTCCAAGGTAGCTAGCTGCTTAAGTGCTAACCTTCTATTTTGAGGCAGAAATAAGGAAGAAGAAGGAAGAGAAAATGGGCACCCCTCCCAGATGAGTCCACATGTTTTTTTTTAAAAAAAGTAAAACAAAATAACTCTTCTAGAAGCACCAGTCCCACATCTTGCACTCACATCTCATTGGCCACCCATAATTCCAAGGAAGTATGAAAAATGTAGTCTTTCAACTGGGCAGGCTTCTATTAGTAAAGGAGGAGGTTAAGCATTTTCTGCCACCAAGAGTGAGAGACAATCACCAGTGAGGCTTTTTAATACCTTCTTAAGGAACTGTATCCAAGCCAAAAACACTAAATAAAAGCTAGCACCTGGTAGAAGAACATTTAGCGATTCCCTCAAAAATGTGTAAAAGGACACAAATCTCATGATCAGAATTTTATTGCTGATTTAATAAACAAATATTCCTCTAATCATTTTTAATTTAAAGTTTGCTAATACAGCATGAAATACAAATGTGACCCAAGTAACAAAGACTATTAAGAAAAATCTTAAACTAGTCGATAACACATCTGTGTAATTTATTCCACTTTATCTGACTCTCTTCCCTGGAAGCATTGCACAAGCTTATAGCAAACTCTGGTCTGATGACCATCTCTATCATTGACATTCCCAATCACATGCTCTGTGTTTTCTTTATTAATCTGTTATATCAGATGCAACATCCTCTTCTGTACTTCCATTAGCCTCAATAGATCTGAATAAATCCTCTGAAGTACTGGTCCAGCAGAAGTAACACCCTTTATAAAGTAGTTAAAATAATTGTTATGTTGTAGAATTGCATGCTTATAATTTTCTAATAAAAATTTGGTATACATTACTAACTCACAAAAAAAGAGTGTTACTTCTGCCAGATCCTGTATATTTAACCTAGCTCATAAATAAATATTCTTTCTTCTCTGCCTATTCACTGAGAGAAAAATCACACAGCCCATCCCTCCACTTTCACTTCCCAAACCTTACTACATGCTTCAATTTTCTTTCAAGTAACTACACATGTATTTGCCTTCCCTCGTTTATATTATCATGAATAATTATCATGTATAATAAAATGCACTGAAGTAAGCATCTGATGTGGCATCGTGATATAGGATGAAAGCTTATAGGCAGAAATGATAGAGAAACAGATTTAGATGGCTTTCCAAACCTTTAGAGTTGCCTCATTAGGAGAAAACCGTCTGAAGGTAGACACAATAAACATCATAAGCAGCAAAACAAAGGCTAAATGCCAGCCAGCAGGGATACTAAAAAGAGAATTTTTATATTGAGTGAATGGTCACCTGATTCCCTAATATCTTTTCCCACTAAAATATTTTGTAGAAATTTAAAATTAAGTCGTCCACAACCCTTCAAATGATAGTTAATAAAACTTCATATTTTATTGGAAATTAGTCTAACTGGTGAAATTACACTCAGTTCTCTTATGGGAGTGCCTGTGTAAAATATTTAATAGTAATCAGACAGTAAATTTCAGATCTAGCATTGACATAGAGAAGAGAAGCAAAGAGGATTATTAAATAGAAGTGATAATTGCACTGATTTTTATTGTAGGAGAACTTAAAACATAATCAGCTTTTCAGGTGTCTTGTTATTTACACTGATGACAAAAAATTAAATAGTAGAGGAAATGCCAAGAGCTCTAAAGAAAGTTAGTAAAAATCTATCTATCCACTACCACCATTAACTATGTTAAATCCAATTAAGTAATACTAGAAAATAAGGTAAAAGTCTATGAAAATATACTAAATGACACCAGTCTTCAGAATTACTGAACAAATTAATATGACATAATTTTTAAATTGTTCCAAGATAAAAACATTTCTATTTTTAAAAACAATTTGTGTTTCTAAGATTAATTAATCACTTTATTCTAATAACATCAAGTAGATTATGCATTGTGAGACAGGGCCCTTAAATTTCAATTATTTCATATCTATAGAACCATATATATAAATAAATGATGTTAAAAATCCATTTAAAGTTAATACTCCACAGAGTACAAAGCAGAATTTGAATGGAGAAAAGACATGGGGTTCAAAGTGTGTGCTGCATCACACATTTCACTCCTAATCTTCCTGTCAATATTGTAGCACTTTAATAAAAAATAAATGAGACATTTTTCTCAAAAAATAACATGTATTTTCATGAAGCAAGATAGAGGATTTGAGGCTGAAAGAAATGCCATTATGGCATAGAACACCTGAAAACTACTGCAAAAGACAGCTAGCCAACCAATATGTTGAATTTAACTGATGAAGAAAAAGGAACATAAGACACAGTGTGCTGACTCAATTTCATCTTCAAATTGGAAAACAGCAATATTAACATAGTTATTAAGACAAAAATATCATGTTCTTATTTTTGCAAAGCACTCTAACAAATAAACTGATATGTTTAATATTAAAATTGTCTATGCTTTGAGTTTTTTGGTAATATTTTATATTAACTGATTTCTAAACTGGTTTTATCTTTATTGCATCAGTTTTCTGTAGTAATTTCTGAACTGATGTCTTAAAAGAAGTGTATAGCACTGATACGCACAATAAACCCAACTAGTAAAAACTCATAGTCTAGACTTATAGATACTGTATGATGTGAAGAGAACATTGAGTGGAAAGAACACTAAGTTTTATGTTAAGCTGTGAATCTTTGTGTAACCTGTTAGTGTTAGACACCATTAAAATAATAGTGAAGTTATTTTTTTTAATTACCATGATAATTAATCTCTCAAAACTTCAGTAAACTGATATGCAAAATTAAGATAATGGTAATTCTAGGCATATATTCCCCACCTCATGTATCCAACACAGTGTAAGACTACAGCAGATACTCAATTATTGACAGGCATGGACACCTCTTCCTGTCACTTCCACACAGTAAGAGCTGGGTCCTCAACAAATAAGAAATATCCAAGTGATCATTTCCGCCACAAGAAAATAATATATTGAGAACCACCCAGTCAAGATAGTTATGAGAAAAACTAATAATTCCTCTTTCCCAAGACACCATTAAAATAATAGTGAAGTTACTTTTTTAAAAATTATTTAAATGCATAGCATAGGTTTGATAGAAAAATACTGAGTAATGAAGCAGAGTGAAGAAAACCACAGTCTAAGATCCATGAAGAGGGTAGTGTGGAGGAAAGGACTAAGAAGACATGAGCCTTAGTAAGAGAAGTGCTAAGCAGTGAATGAAGGTTGTGGAAGAGGGGCTGGGGCAGTTGTACACACTGACAATTAAGTTCACAAACTCATCCTAGAAAAAGTGCTACATAATTCATTGTTGAATATCACTATGGTCACCTTTAAAGTACTCCTCATGGGAAGCTATGCACCATTGCCAGTGCCTAGTCCACCCTTCAAAGTAGTTTTGGAACTCCTTTTCTGTAATGGCCATCAGAGCTGTCATCATATTAACATTGATGTCCTGAATGTCATCAAAATGTCTTTCTTTCAATATTTCCTTTATCTTTAGGTAAAGAAAAAGTAATTGAGGCCCAGATTAGTTGAGTAGAGAGGGTGTTCCAATACAGTTATTTGTTACTGGCTAAAACTTCCCTCATAGACAGTGTTGTGTGAGCTTGTACACTGTTGTGATTCAAGAGCTGTGAGTTGGCGAAAAGTTTGGGCCATTTTCGTAAAACTTTTTCACGCAGTCTTTTCAGCACTTCCAAATAGTAAGCTTGGATGACTGTCCAATTGGTACAAATTCATAATAAACAATCCCTCTGATATCAAAAAAAGATTAGCAATGTCATTTCGACTCTTGCTTTGGACTGACAGAATATTTTTGGTCATGGAGAATAAGCTGAATTCTGTTGTGCATTTTGATGCTTTGTTTCAGGTTCATATTGGTACACCCATGTTTCATTACCAGTGATAACATGGCCCCAAACATCATCTTGCCTCTCCAAAAGGTCTTGGCAAAATTCAACTCTCCTTGGCTTTTGTTCATTGATGAGCTCCTTTGCGACCCTTTTTGCACACACTTGTCTCAATTTAAGATTTTCAGTTAAGATTTTCTTGTTTCTCTATTGATATTTACTTGGTCTCCTATGCTTCTCACTGTCACCTGATAATTTTGATGCACAATTCAATGAATTTTAGTGATGTTTTTGTCAGTTCTACTTGTAACTAGTTGCCTTGACATTTCTTCATTAGTGATACTTTCTCTACCCTCACAAAAACATTTTATCCATTTGTACTGCCATTTTCTTCATGGCTTTATCCCCAAAAACTTGATCTAACACATCCCTGATTTCATTTCCACTCTTGCAAAGTTTAACAAGAAATTTAATGTTTGTTCTTTGCTCTAATTCAAGCTCCAACATTTTTGAGATGGCACCCAAAAACACTCAACAACAAAAATGAATGCCACTTAGAGAGACATTGCCCCACGTCAGTATGAACACAGGTGTGAGACATGTCGAAGTTATAAAAACTTACTGTTCAGTGCTGCCAACATAAGTGCGTGGTAGCAAGTCACAAGCTTGTCAGACCATGTATGTCAATAGCAGCCTGCCAGCTTGTTCAGCATTGCAAATCAAACTTTCTGAAGGTGAAAGTTTTCTGGATGCACATAGAGTGCTAGTGGAACATGAGGATCCCAGGACTTGGACCTAAAGATATTCAACTGCAAAAAAGCTTACATCAATGGAAGCTCACAAACAAAAAGAACACTGACCCAGAAAACAGCAAGAAGTTAACAGAAGTGCAGAGAATAGACGACTCTACATTTGGAGATATATGAGGAGAAACTTCATTCATCACATCCTTACCACATTTTAAAATCTTTTTTCATCAATATAGCACTATTAACAGAGCAGCAATACCCTACAATGACTGGATCTGTCTCTCCACCCTTCAAAATAAAAGCCCTCTATTCTAATTTTATTTCTCTGCTCTCTCAAAGCAGAGTGATCTTACAAAAGGACTACATTTGTTCTTTATCACCTATACGTGACTGTCTACAGGATAATACACTATAGTCTTATTTGCTGAAAAAATGTTAGCAGGAAGGGTAGAAATTTGTATTTTCTTCTCCCTTCCCCTCTTCCCCGTGTTTGCAAGAATATGGGTCTCATTTGTTTTTCTGGTTTAAAAAAAAAAAAAGGTGAATCCTTGAAATAAAATATTTCATGGAAAGTTCAGAATATAATGTCAGAAATACCTCCTAAAATACAAATTAAAGAATCAATCCATATTTGTTTCAATTTATAAACACTTGAGGAAATAAAACATGTAGTACAGAAACTTAGAGAAATCACTTAGTAGTTGATTTCAGGAATCCAGGAAAGAGGTTATATAGCAATGTAGGCCAGATAACAACAGTGAAAAGTGGTCACATTGTGGATATACAGGGTCCGGCACAAATAACACCCCTTTTTTTATGAACACATGCTCACAACCTGGAACACAAATGTTACTAAGATTATTAAGACAATGTATAAATGTTGGTTTATACTACACAACTTAAAAGGGGGCATTACTTCTTCTGGACCCTGTATTTTGAAATTTGCTAGTCCTCCTTCTAAATATAATGAATAGTTTATTTTTGTCACATGCATTATTTGATTTGAGCTTTATAAAATCCCTGAAACTATAAAAAATACTTTGTAGTAGGCAATACTGAGGTTTGAGATGCCAAATTGGTTCTCCTGGTGCCATCACTGGTCAACTTTGGGCTACACAAGTTTCCAAGCTAATTTTGATCCTTTGGGTAGCTACCAGAGAAAGCCTTATTACTACTTGGAACAGAAGGCTATACTCACATAATCCAGCCTTACAGTCAAAAGAATACACTAGTATTGACAAAGAAGTATTCTAAACTTCATTTAAACTGACAAGCCAACCATGTCTACTTAAATGCCTTATTGACACCAATTTCCAAAAAAGAATTATTCTGATTCTTTTGCTCCATTAGTGATTATAGTACAGTCATTCAGGAGAATGTAACATGTAATAGCTCAGTTACTTTGCATATAGGCAGTGTATGGGAGAATTTATTGTCTGTGAATTCATAACATGAAATTTTTTAATGTTCTAAGCATGTTGGATAGTAGCTCTGTTATGCCTATAGTTAACAGCGGCCTAATACATATTGTTGTTATATTAGTGTAATACAAGGTAGGATGCAGTCTCCTCTTATAATAACATTACCTCTACTTTTCATAACTTTTCTTGCTCACGGCTCCTACATAGTTTTACAAACATTAATTAAGACTCACATCACCTCTCTGGGAGACTGGGAACTGCCACAGTAGTCATCCTGTTGTGAAGCCAGAGATTAAGCCACGTTATTAGAAGCAGTGCTAGGATTAAAGCTCATAACAACATTTCAAACTCAAACTTTTGAACAATATGAAAAATACCTGTTCAATCATCCTTTATTTATTCCCTAGTCCCAAACTCAGATATTTTATAGAAGATATTCTTATTTTTGTGGAAACTGTGCACATTTATTGCCAAAGTTTTCAAGTTACCAAAGTGTACTTATTTTGTATCTTAACATTTCCAAAGACTAAACATCTTTTAATAGGTTATCATCATTGGTATAGTAGTTATATTATCTTTCATAGCCACTTAGAAAACGCAGCCTGGCTTCTAGGATGTTATTCCCAAACCCCCAAGATATAGCAGTTTACTTGCAGGGTCTGGAATCGAACTTCTGATCCTCTAACTTTCCATCCGACTTGCTCTAGTGAGCCGTGCTGCATTGCACTAGAACAGAACATGCTAAGAATTTGAATTTATTTTAGAAGGTCAGCTTTGCTGAAAGATTACTGTTCTTTTCCTCACCATTAAAAAAATGAGTAAAAATAAAAAGCTATGTTCTGAAAAATCATCTTATATCGTGTCCTCCACACTCCACAGTAAAACTGAGAAAGTTTTCCATGCTGTCATTGGATCACATTGAAGAAGGCACCTATATTCTCACAAATGATCATCTCTCTCACTAAGCACCCCATCGAAACACCTGAAAGGATTTACTCTCATTTTCTTTCTCAATTTTTTTATTACTTCCAAACTATCAATATTTAATCTAAGATCACTTTTATTGCCTATAAACATTAACAAATCTTTATTATGCACAGTTTTGCACTGTCAGTCCACCTTTTTAAAAGTGGGTTTCTATTATATATAAATGTAAAAAAAAAATTGCTTGACCTCAGTGTTTTTCCCATAAGTCCTCTAGGCAGTTCTGCACAGGCAGAACGAAGCAACAGTTGAAAAACAGAGACACCAAATGTGCCTTTTCACCACACCTTCTTTACATGGACAAGGGTGAAATGAAATGCCTTTTTTATACAGGGGTTCAGCAGAAGTAATGCCCGGACTTGAGTTATGATTTTATTATAAAACCATAGCCATACATGCTTATGGTTTTATAATAAAAGATTTGGTATGGATTACCAGCTCATAAAAAGGGACACTTATTTGTGTAACCATAAACATGTATAGTTATGATTTGGTAATAAAATGATAATTCAAGTCAAAGCCTTACTTCTATCAGCCCTGTACTTATATTAAAATAAGTGGAACTCACAACTCAAAGGCAATGTGGAACAAATGCTACTCTCTGGCTCATAATACTGATATTATGTTTACTTTCTTAGCAAAGTTTACTTGGGAGAAATAAAATTCACTTAAATGTAGATTGTGACTTTCTGTATTACACAACCATGGTTGCTAATTTTTCAGAGATACCTGAGATAAGAGAGAAAGCTTCATTTATTACTTTGAAATGTTTTTGAAATATAAAGGGAGATCTTTCACTAGACTTTTTGTGAGCTAGTAAACAGCCACTGGCTAACTAAAGAAAAAAGAAAATATATTCACTGCTTTTGCAAAATGTATTCATTTTAATATAAATGCTGTGATTATATGGATATATGTTTATGTCCTTTTTAAAGAGATTGCATTGTTCATATAGGTTCTATATTATTTAATATTTTGTACCATTATTGAACTTCAACTTCTCTTTAAAATAAAAATAAAATTTAAAGATACAGTATAAAAGAGAAGCATTGTCTAATTCATAATAAATTTGGTCCATTGTTCTTTCATTAAAATTGGGCAAATGTTAATTAAATTCCTTTGCATGTCATAAAGGCAGAGAACTTGATATATTAGTTAAATAAGTTATTTACTGCCTTTATTTATTTGAGGAGAAATTCTTATTTCACCTGAAAAATTAATACATTAATCATATACTAAATTCTGGTTAGTAACTTTGGCACATATAAAAATACAGAATCATTATTACTATGTTAATAGAATCATTAATACTAGAGAAAGGTAGAATGTTCTGCTTGAGAAAAAATTTCTGAACTAGATCTTGACCGAGGTTTCATTTTAACACTGCAGAGCATGCAGAAATCATTTTACATGTAAAAATTAGAACAAGTGTACGTCGTTGTCTCCTTGATAATCGAATAGCATTCAGCATTTTCTTGTTGTTCTGAATACTTTCAGCAGAACTGCTTTCTAATCTGCCTGCCTGCAGAATTTATCCCAAGATAATTAAACAAATTGCTCCAAATTGTGAGCGGAATTATTTAATACTGTCTATTTGAATTTTGAAAACAGTCCACTCTAGACAACCAGAATCCTTCGGTTTTGACGTACTAGCTTGGTACTGAATTGTTCATTCTTGCAATGATTAGACAAAGGGGAAGGTTGCTTTTGTTGGCAAATTCTGATTAATTTGTGGTATCAGTGTGAGAGGCAGATGGGTCTCCCTATTTCCAATTTTGGTGAAGTGTTCATTGATCTCATCTGTTGTATCATCAAGGTATTATATTAGGATATAACTGAAAAAGAAATGGCTCAAAACACAATTGTATAATACATCAACTGGGAGTTATATCTGTTGAGTCACCTAACCACTGATTATCAAAATCTCTGCCAATCGATTTTGAATTTATGCAACTAGCTCCGTAGCTGACCTCTGCCAGAGTCAATAGACAAAAAACAAACTACTTCCAACTGTATCGCAATATCCTCATCCACAGAAGTCGGATTAATCTATCAACAAAGATAATGTAATAATACATAAGGCAATTAATAAAAAACCTTCTACTTATTTTTCATTCCCTCTCTCATTATTTCCCATCTTTAAGATGAAAATCATACTTACCATGCTTTCTCCTTCCTTAAGGAAACTTTGAGAGCTTAATTCACTTTGAGAACATCAGTCATCTATTATTTTTAGGATTTATTTATCTGACATACTTGTTTTTGTTTACTTCCTGTAATAGTAGATGGTATCATGATGTGAGAATTGAGGATATTTCCCTATTTCATAAAATATCAGATATCCTAGTCCCAAAATTGCTGATTCAACCCTGCTGAGACCACATGTGTGATTTATAACATTCCATGAAACAATCCTCTATAGTCTCACCCTTGTGTAACCCAATTTTCATTGAAGTAAGTTGGATTTTTGAGGCACATTCCCCATCAGCTAAGAGAACTTAAATATCTCTGAAATATCAATAGCTACCACCAATTGATTTGGGCACATAAATCAACCATTTAGATATGAACAACTAACATACTATGAACTCCATGTTTCCACATTTGAATGATTTTCTCTTTTTTAAAGCTGTTTTAAAATATATATATATAAATAAAAACCCAGTGACTTATACATACATACTAACACTGACATGTTTGGGGAAGTAACCAGTGCAGTAAAGCCTATAGTAAAAAGCATGTCTATTGCATATACCTTCCTAACATATGTATATTTGTGATCTCTATTGAAATAAGTCAGGGTTCCTGGTCAGAGAGTAGACCTGTCACCTTCTTGCTTGTACATCTCTCTATTCAGAGTTTTCCATTGCCAGTGTCATCTCTTGAAGTTCGGAATCTAAGACCTCTGAAGTAGTCTTTTTCTAGGTAAGATTTGATAACATTTATTCTTACTGTGAGCTCTTTCTCATCTTTCATTTAGTTTCTGATACAGTTGCTCAACCTCAGTACTATTAACATTTTGGGCCTTCTTGTGGGATATTTTTTGTTTTTGAAAGGGGTTGGAGGGTGCAGTATAGAATGTCCTATGATTTGTAAGATGTTTAGGAGCACCCCTGGCCTCTACTCACAAGATGCCAAATGCCAGTAGAAATGCCACCCATTTGTGACCAACAAAAATCTCTCCAGACATTGCCAATGTTGGGAGGGAGAGAACAAAAATTACCTCTGGTTGAGAACCTACGTGATAAAGCTTTTCACTGATTTTTCATTATAGCCTTATTATATTTCTTTTATTTCCTTTTATTTTTTAATTTAGTCTGAGACAGAAAAAAGCAATTTCTTTATTCTGTGATATATATTTACATATCTATTTATATCTAAAAATATATATCTATTTATATAAAAATACATATATAGATAGATAAATAGATATAGATATATAGACAGATAGATTTTTTACTTAGGTTAGGGAAACAGAATTTTTTCTCTATTCAAGCCCCTACTTGTTTAAGAATTATAAAAATAAATATTTTTAATTAGAACAAATTTTCAAGAGAGGAGGAAATATAAAACGCTTAAACATATACATAAGGATACCCTAAGGAAATAGATCATGAGATGCATGGACAACCAGTATAGGTTTTGGATAGAAATAAATTGGAAACAATGCAATTCTTCAATAAGAAGAAAAGGGCTAGATAAACTATAATCCAAACATATTAGGAAGTGTTATGGGACAATTTTTTTAAATGCTAAAGAGCAATATTTATGGAAAATGTTAAGTAATATTTAATTTACTTATTTAATTTAAGTGATAATTAAGGGATGTAATCAAAATCCTTTATGGAAAATAAAACACAGAGCAGCAATACCACTTGGTAACCTATAAAACATACATAGGAAAAAATTTGGAAGTACAGAAACCAAATTATTAACAATGATGTCTTGAGAGTATAGCTATGTCTTGAGTGATTTTTAAATTTTTCCTTTGAGGTCTTCTGCTTTATACATTAAGCATTTGTTACTTACACAAGAAGAAAAGGTAATTTTTTAAAAAAATATTCATTTTCAGCTATTAAGTTGACAATTAAAAATTATTGGTGGTTTTATGACTGTGCATTTCTTCAAACTCTCAGGACTCTGCACTAAGATGGGTGAATTTTATTGTATGCCAACTATTTGAATGCAAATCTGAACCCCGTGTGTACCACACAATTTAGGTTATATTTCTCCACATATGCTTCTTAGTTTAGTAAGAAACACCATATTTGTATATTTACTGCACTTATTTTAGATCAAAGTAAAAGTAATTAGCAAAGTAACATCTTTGAAAAAGTAATAGTACTCAAGATCATATTTTCATGAATTCTAAAACATTATATATACATATAAAACATATAAAATATTTTCCATTCATTCAAGATTATATAATATACAGTAGGTTCTTCTATTTAAATCAATTTGGCTGTTTTTCTACTAAAAAAATTTATTATACAACAATATATACATATTTTTTGAATGAATAGAAAAATATTTTATATAGACAAAATTAGCAGATCCTTAGCCCATGGTTCTTAAGGAACATGAAAAAGAATAATTGTAGACACTGAAATTGTTCCACTTGGTTATAAAGTGGAATGCTATTTTCAATGAACATTTTTTATAGTAAAATTATATTTGTGAAGTCTTGCCCTCAAAACTACCACTTAATTATATCTGAAATCTAATCAGGTCACTTATTTAAGGAAAGAGATTGTAGAACTCCATTAAACACTAAGCCAAGAAAGAAGTGAATTCTGGAGTTTATTTATTCTTCTATTTGTATAGGAAGTTACCTAGAAATATTACTTCAATTAGAGTTCTTCGTATTAGCTTTCCTCAGCCTATCAATGTTAAAATAAATATTTTTATATCTAAATAATGTAAAGAATTTTTTCCCTAAGGCTGAATTACTGTTATTTTCCTATGGTCTATTTGTCTTGGGTTAAAAATTTTGTTAGGTTCATTATAAGTAAAATATCAATACAAAGATAAGAGCTAGCATAAAGCCATCATGTTCCACAGACTGCACAGATTAGATGCAAATTGACTCAGGGAAGGGAAAACAAGTATCTCAATCGCCACATGTTATCTCTCCTCCATGACACCTGCAAAAAAAAAAAAAACCAAACAAACAAACAAAAAAAAAACCCTTCCAAATAGCCTCAAACAATTTTCATAGGCAAGAGTTGTTTACAGAAGTCAACAAAACTCTTCCTTTCATAATTGTTTTATTTTCTCCTCCTCATATGATTAGACCATTTAAAAAAGAGCACTTCAACTTAGCTTAAAACAGTACCCTTCAAATCGTGTCCCATCAGCCTGTGACAGTTCAATCAATATTAGATAGCATCAAAAATCTATTTCCTGTCCCTGACAAGAGAAGGAGGTCTAAAAGATTATCTGTTATGAATGACAAAATTAAACTCCATACTATCTCAAGTTGCCAACTCTTCTGTTTTTACCTCCACATGTTATTAGAATGATGGTCAAAGCCAGGTTCTTTTAATTACGTAAAACTTTAATTTTTAATCATGATTGAAAGAGAGTGAAAATGGAAGCCACTAAATTACCACAAAGTCACTGAAATGCTCAGACTGGTTTTTTGTCAAGTGTTTCATTTATACTAACTGATTGCAGCTGTAGTCCTCTAAAATTAATTTCCTTCAAAAGACATTAAAAATGCAACCAAAGGTGTCTGTGAAATTCTTAGAATGGTGTATGCACAAAATTATCAGACACAGGAATTTATCAGGAAAATAAAACACAAGTCTCTACAGTTTTGCATTTCCTTTCAATAAAAAAATTAAAATATAGGAACACTTTACTGTCTTTAACCAAAGCAATAAATATTTAAAACTCACACTCAATCAAGATTTTTGCTGGTAATTTCCATTTCATTTTTATAACATCTATATTTAGAGAAAACAATAATTATTATCAATAATTTAGTGGTTACACCTGGAACCTATGTAATTTTTGCAACTAATGTCACCTGAATAATTTTAACAATTAAAAAAGGAGAGAAGAATTAATTAATGTATTGTGGAAAGTTTTGAAAAGAAAAGCAGAAAAAAAAGATCGCAATAGCTAGCTAATAGCACCTACTATGTGTCACAGACTGCAGTAAGTCTGTGAATTCATTTACTACTTACAACAATCCTTCAGAGTTGGCTATGATTCCATCATTTTTAAGATGTAAAAACTGATGTAGATAGTAGCATGCGTGGGATTTAAACACAGATAGCCTTGTTATAGAATCCATGAAGTATGAAAAGATAAAATTTGTCCACAGTTCCATTCTGCAGAGAACAAACTTTATCTTGATCCATCCATATCTCCCAAGGAATCTTCAAACCAATTTATTATGGTTCAAAAAATATAAGATTGTCAATTTTATTGATTAAACTATGCAAAAAATAATTATTTGTTCACTTCATATACTGATTCATAGTTATTATTTCAATTTATATTTTCATATAAAAATACTGGAGTTGAAATTTGCACCCTAAACTCAGGTATATAAAAATAAGTGTAGCCTAATTATTGTTTTGGACTCTCCAAATTCTACTAAAGACAGGGAAAAAAGTTAACTGCCACTTAGAAGTAACTACATCTGTTTCTTTAAAAACAATTTTTTTTTAGCATTCATTCAATTCTAAGTTCAAATTTTGCAGGTTGATTGCTTTCTTGTTTAGTTCTCTTTTCCTTTTGTAAGATGGTAATTTTGCAGGGAGCAGCCTCTGTATTCTCAGCCTCAAGGAATTAGAAGAGGAGCCCAGGGCCAAGTGCTGTCAACCTGGTCCTTTCCCCACCCTAATCCCCACCTCTGAGCTTGTGGCTCCACCCTCACTGGCTGGGGCAAAGCACCGTGATGGTTCCTGGGGAATTTAGCCATCCCAAATGATAACGCCCTTGCCCCAGCAGTACCTGCTTCTATGAAATAAATGTCTGAGTCCAGCTGTCACTATCACCCTCTTCCTGGTGTGGAAGAGCTGTTTTTCACTGTCTTCGAAAAGTTCTCTTTGTCCCTGTCCAATGCAACGTTTTTCACACTAAATCCTGCCATAGGCTTTTCTGGCTCACTTTCACAACCACCATGGGGGATACGGGTAACGTTAGAGTATCCTATGAGACACACGAAGTCTGTGAGGAATTGGGTTATACTAAATCAGTTTTACCAATCTATACATCTCTGTCTATTGTCCTGCACTGTATTGGATTTCTCTGGAGGCTTACAAATTCCCTGAGAAGCAGGAGCAAAGCCTCTTCACTGAGAGTTTTCTGTCAGACTCACCTGGTATTCCTATCGGTCCACAATCACTTACTCCCTGCCCCCAGTGAGTCATGCTTTTTGATAGAACTAAGATAATCAAGTCTTAGACACACAGCTTAAATTCAGCCACAAAATGACTATGTTCTTTTCCTGCCAGGTCAGTAGCTCTCAAACATCAAGGGGCATCAAAATCACAGATTGTTAAAACATAGGTTATCGGATCCCACTGCCAGAGTTTCTAACCCAGTAAGTCTGGAGTTGGGACCTGAGAATCTGCTTATCTACTGGAGCTGTCATTCTAGGGACCTTACTTAGAGAACCACTACTCTGAGCCTTGCTGTTCACGTAGTCCCTGCAGCATCATTGAGGCATGTTTTAGAAGTGCAGATAGACTCCTAGGACCCATCCAGACCTACATGATCAGGAACTGCATTTAAACAAGATTATCAGGAGGATACACATTAAGGTTTGAGAAGCACTGCTCCAGATGAAATATCCCTTCTTCTTATTTTATCATCCTTGATATTACCCTCCCTTTTCTAAACAATAAACCTCATGCCTTTGCCTGTATGTAGACATACCTATGCAAGAAGAAAATACATTTCAATAACAATTTCCAATAGATAAAATTAACTTATTTTCTTTTTCTTTTTTGTTACCAACCAAAATGTTTTTCTCTGTAATTAGCTATGAATTCTTGCTCCCTATTTTAAGTGAATTTAGTTTTGATACAGAGACTCTTCTCTGTGTTTTTTTTTAGTTTATTAAGTCTAATTTTACCAACCTGAGTGAAGTATTTTAGTTTTCTTTGTATTTTTCCAAACCATATTTCTTATTAAGTTTACTCTTAAGTTTAGTTAATTTTTTGGTTTGCTGTTTGAGTGGATCTCTTTTCCATTATGTTCTCTACAATTTATTGTTAGTATGTGGTTATTCCTTTCTACAGTCATTGTTTTTATTGTTTTGACAGCCATTTGTAACAAACAATGAACAATTTTATACATTCCAATGTATGCTATTGCTTATTTATAATGCATTTGTACTATTCCTAAAACAACTTTCTGTTTGTTTAATCACTGCAGATTTCTTTTTTTTTTAAAAGGTAAGAGTGAGGATTTTTTACTCTCAAAGAATTATCTCTCAGATGGAATATTTTCGTTATTTTGGTCCTATTATCTAATTTGTTAATTTCTGATTTTACCTTTATCATTTCTGTCCTACTATTGTTTGTTTTGGGGTGGTATTTCTAATTTATCTGATTCTAATGATATAAACCTCTTTTTTGGTTTACTTGATAAATCTTATGTTTTTTAACTTTTAAACAGCCTATATACCCTTTGCTTTAAGAATGGTCAAAGCTTTGTAACTGGTGGTGGCTTTTATCTAATTAATCAAATTTGAGAATTTTTTAAAGTTTTTGAGAATTTTCCAAACTTATATTATAGTGTTTCAGGCCATTTACATTTATTATCAAAGGTGCCAACTTGGCATATATATTGTCATCTTGTTTCTTGCTTTCTATTTTAATGTTTAACATTTTCTTTGTTTTCTCTATTTTTTAAAATAATGGAACACATTTAGTTTCCTTTTCTTCAGCTATTCAAAAATTGTGTATTTGAAATACAATAGTAATTACTTTCCATTTTTAAAGACCTTATTGGAATCTATATTTCTCTAATTATCAATGTAAATAATATAATAACATGTATTAATTTATACCTATGCCACGGAAGAAAATTAGCTTTCTTTTATTTAAAGTTACTTCCTGATTTTATTGTATAATGGAACATTTTAGAGTATGTTGATTATTTGTTTTAATTTATTTTTAATAATTAAAACATAAAATTATAATCATTATAATTATAGAAGTTAAAAGTAAACATTGATTAATATAAATCAATAGATCTAACCAAAATTACAATATAACAAAATGGGAGGGTCAAGGGAGGAGAACCAGGCATACTTATTACTATAAGGGATAAAGAAATCACGAGGAAAGAGAGCTAAATCTTCATCTTCTCTACAACAAGTCAATTTGTAATTCCTAAAAAATTAAGACTTAGGTGTGGCCATGTATGAATATTATTTAGAGATGTAGATGCATATGCCAGGAATATCATCTAAACATATAAAGGAGTGGGGCATAGAGAAAGAGAGAAAGAACTTGTACATTTCATAACAAAAACTTGTAGAACTATTTCACTTCTTAAATTATATTGCATACATGACTTTATTTTTAAATACAAAAATTGAATTAAAAAATAAATATATTGCATAGGTTATTGCAATACAAAGATACCAAACTGCTATTGTCTTCAATACATTCTCTTTTAGAGAGTCTAAATTATATGACTGTTCTATAATTAGCTATATAAAACAAATGCTTTCTTAAAATTTTCTGATTTTTTGTAATCAAATTTCATTTTCAGTTTGCTCCTTATCTCCATGTTAAGTATTGTGTTCACTTTTTTAACACTGATGGTACATTATAAACATTGTGTTTCTGTTTGTTTGTTTGACTTTCTGCCTCATTCTTGAGTAGAAGTCTCTTCGTGCCTAGAATTAGATCAAAGGCAGTGCTGGTGAAAGGTTTTTCTTGATTTCCCTCATATTACAGCTTCTTGCTTTAGAATTTCCTCAACAGATGTCAAGCCAAAATTTTGGTCAACATAAATTTATATTATTATTTCAATCATTTGGCAGTCTTTGAGAAGAGGCAAGAATATAAACTCTGGAAATTCCTGGCATTTGGAACCTGATTTTCACATTCTTTCTTCTCTAGTGAAGTTACCTTATTGGAAGGCAACCTTCTCCTGGTGTGGCTCAGTTTGTATAGTTATCAGCTGTGCTTCCGACTGGCACCTTTCCTGGTGTTGTTACCCACCTTGTTAGAAACAAACTTCCACCTGCTGGTGACTTTCTGCTTGTTATGTCTGGTGTGAAAAACTCAAGCTTACTACTAGTACTTTCATGCTATTTATGAATTTACAAAGGAATTGCCCAACTTTGCCTTAAGACTTCATTTTTGTTGAATCATGCCTGACTTTCCTGTATTTTTCAAGTCAGAGACACTAAAGAGGAGCTGCTAATTAATCCTCATAGACTTACTTTGATTAAGAAGGATCAGAGTCCTCCTTAAGCAGAAATCATTTATTTAATTACATTCCAGGGTCCAAAAGTCACTGTCATTCCATGACAGAACAAAAATGTATTAAGCTATCACAACTCAAAATAAACCACCAGTCCCCACTCCACCCTACCCCCAGCTTCTCAGAGGCAAAGATTTTTACATGTGGGGTCAACTCTTGGGTTTACTTTGTGAGAAAATAAAACAAAGAACAAAAAGGCAAACTGGCAAGTGTGGTCACTCTATTTATTTAGTGGGTTGAATATTTCAATTGTCTTCCCTTAGAGACTATAAGTCTTAGAGAACAGGGACCTGATTTATTTCTGTTCTTCATTTTACCCCCAAAGCCTAGTACAATGTCTGGCACTCAGTGAACAATAAATTCTTGTTGAATGAATAAATCAACCTCAACAATAGCTATTTTATATGTTGGTGAGAGGCATGCCTGGTGTTCTCCTAGCATATGGTACAATTCTTTAAGATGCACAAGTAACTTGAAAAATATTGGAATGATGAAATGATTTAAATTGTTGAAAATAACCTGAACCAAGGCAAAATAAACACATCCAAATCAAATTAGCACCAATTCATCTGGGGATATTTTAGCATATAAGGCAGGTACTTCTTTGCTTGGGCACAGCGTACTCACAAGCATTTGTTATGGCACGTCAGAACTTCATCTCATCCAATTTGATCTCATTCCTAGAGCCACAGGCTGAGTCACCTCTAATATGTAATCCAATTTATTACAGTTCTATACACTGAGAACCCTGCAGCCCAAAATTCTGTAGAACATTAAAACATACTTTTCACTTTTAGGAAAGAAAACATTATTGAAATATTTAGAATGCATGGAAATTAGCTATAACCCATGATCTTGCTAAAAGAGCTAAAGCTATTGCATGATTCTAACTAAATTGGTACATAATTTTAAGGCCCTTGTCTATAAATGCCAGTATTTCTATAGAATTCTTACTGTGCTACTTTAACTTCAAAAGGCCTTATTCCAGTTGTTTTTTAAATATAAACAGATGATATCTAAATTTTATATTGGAAAAGAATGACTCCAAAGGCCTTTACTATTTACCAAACTATGATTCAGAAACAGAAATAGGTTGAATTTGTTTCTTACTAACTTGCAAATTTGAGCCTTCTTAACTTTTCTGAGCTACTTGAAATCACAACAAGCACCACAAAAATAGATGTAAAGATTGTCCTGACTGTAGGCTTGTAATTAGGCCATTAATAAAAATGAAGTGCATGTGTATGCTCTTCCTGAGAAAATATGATAAGAGTGGCACAGAAAATCTGGCATCCTTACAGTCCCGTATCAGGTCCAGAAAAATCTTGGCTGAACTGAAGCAGAAAAACAATTTACCACATCACCAGTTGAAACAGGATGTTCCAACTCACCTGAAGTCTACTTACTGTACATTTGACTGTCTCCTCCAAGGGGCTTAGAAATCTTCACGGTCAGATAACTAGTGAGCCAAAGATAGACTGACAAGCACAATGTAGGCAAGGCAGATGCTTGTACTGATTTAGCCCCAGCCTATCATGGTTGGGCTGCTCAACCTCTAAGGGAGGAAAAAGATAAAAAGTGAGATATATGGACCAGATCTTGGTTTATATTTTAGAAGAGAGAACATCCAAGGCATGAAAAACTCTAATTAAATACAGGATACTCTTTCTGTATATCTCGTTCTCAAAATCTCTGACAATTTTGAAAGGGAAAAATTCAATATGTTAAAGTCTGTAGCATACACTTCTTAAATCTTGTTTATTAGAAATATCTGTTCATGATTTTATAAATTTCAAAACGTTTTGTATCTATTTTGGATAATGTACTTAATCCTAATAGAATTGAAAGAATGTTAGAGATTAAATGTTGAAACAAAAAGGAAGTAGAATCAAAATACTTGCTCTTTATTTGAAAGCCTTTCTGAATAGGTTGATCAATGGAAAGATATTCAAATACGGAAATCAATCCAGCTGTCAGGGAAGTTTCACCCTTGTCCTTTACAAAAGGTTAATAAGAATTTATTATTAACAGGCCAGAACTTGTGGTTCCAAATGAAATGTGAGTAATAGCAGTAAGCCAGGTACATCATTTGAGAAGTAAAGTAATGGCATAGGGTTATTTCCAGGGCAGTAAACGACTATTACCTCATCCTATTGTGACACAGACCTGAAAAACACTTTTCTCACTAGATGTAAGACAGTCAAACCAGTTTCTCAAACAGCCCGGAAGCACTCAGCCTCTTTGCATTACTAGTGGGCAGCTAGACTCCTGGAGAGCAATAGACCAGTATCTACGACCTTCCCATTGGTGTGGTCACTTTGATGTGCCATGGCCAGATGCTGGCTAAAATTTTATGGTCTGGTCTTATTTCAAACAACTCAGCTTCTTTTAGCGCACACATTATATTTTTCTGAATACTCTTTCTTAACAGTACTATGGATTCTAGAATAAAAGGCATATATTCTGCTCATATCTAATCTTCTATTACTGCATTCCTGTGCAAATCACATACATTTAACACCACAGTATTTAGTGTCATCATATATTATGTAAAATTCTGTACTACTTAAGTTATATATCTATTATATTGCTATTCATCACCTTTTTGGAAAGTAATCAATATGGCAGATGACATAAGTGATTTCAGTTAAAGAATTTGCTGATGAATATAAATTTTATCTCTTTCCCCTGACTACACTTTTTTTAGAGTTATTCATCACCATTGAAACAGAAGATTATACTATTCCAGGAGTAAAACAAAGACACTCTGGAAATTATAAATGAAATAATGAGTTCTTACAAACTTTTAGCATCCCCTACTTACAGAATTAACATCTACTAATATTAAGTTATATCCTTTCCCACTGAGCTTCTTTACCAAGGGGAAGTTATATTTAGAAAATAGCTTTTCTTAAATTAAAAATAAAACTTACTCCTTAGGACAGAAAGCATGAGTGATTAATCCA
Source organism: Lyroderma lyra (assembly GCA_004026885.1). Taxonomy (NCBI): domain Eukaryota; kingdom Metazoa; phylum Chordata; class Mammalia; order Chiroptera; family Megadermatidae; genus Lyroderma; species Lyroderma lyra. The sequence goes on along the minus strand of PVJL010001733.1, from coordinate 104,303 downwards.
TTTTAACTTGCTTCTTCAGAAAGTTAGTAAAGGATAAAACTATTGATAAAAAGAAAACTGGGTATAAATAGAAATACTGATCCTTTGTATTTGAAATACAGCAGCTTCTGAAAATAGGTAAATTTTTAAACAGTGTTTTTTCATTGCATATTAAAGCACAGAACAAGATTTTCATTTTTGATTAGTCAAAAAGTCAAGAGAATATCAATAAGTTTATTTCCACACCTATGTCAAATCAGCTGGGTGGGGAGGGCGGTTCCTGAAGGTTTGACATCCCAAGGTCTCTAGAGCAGCAATGTAACTGTTTGATGCCATCTGTAATTAGGACTTCCAAAGTCACATTGCTTTGTTAAGGCATGGCCTCTCCATGCTGAACTGCTGCCCTACTTGGTCCTATATTGCCAAAAAGATCTATTCTAAGAAAAAGAATATAGTAAGAATAAGATAGTCCGTCTTATAGAAAAGGACTATCAAAGCTTACATCTCATTAAGCCCACTTCACTGTTTGTTTCTATCATGATGTGGCAAGTCCAAGCCTTCCAGCTCATCCCTCATTCACAAACAGGTCTGTATTATACAGTCTTCAAACTAACCCAGTTTCAACCCTTCCGTATCTTGCACTCCACCACTAGGCTACATTGCATTCTAAACCTCTTCAAACTTCCCTTCATTTTCTTATAATTGAAACTGGGCTTTGCACAAAAACTCTATCTGTCCCGCAGCAAATAAACTTGGGGACTTTTTTTCCCCACACTCCCACTACAGCACTCAGAAGTGTCCTTCTAATTCCCTCTTCTTCTCCCTGCTGATTGGCATTTTATTCTTCCTTAAAAAATCTAGTTACCTGGTAGGATATACCATCAACATTTCCACCACTAGTCTCTCTTCCTTGCTGCACTTCTATACTGACCTCAGGTCACTAACTCATTTTTTAAAGATTTTAACACCTAGATTATATTCTTACTCTGCTCGTCATCATCCACACAAGATAACCCTACAGTAGTCTGACATTCTACCACATCTCGGCCCATGTTTATCATCAGTAAGTGCACCACCAGCAAAATATTAATTTCTAGCATTCTATTTTCTGACCAAAATCTCCTATATTTCTAGTTTACATACTCTTAATACCCTCACATCCATCTTCATCCCCACTGATACCTACAATCATTTGACAATATTAGTGTTCTATTGCTGTTGTAACAAATCACCATGAATTTAGTGGCTTAAAATAACACCTGTTTATTACCTTATTTTCTATAGGTCATAAATCTAGGCATAATGTGGCTCAGCTGGCTCTCTGCTTAGAGCCACAAAAGGTCCAAAGTAAGGTATTGTCAGGGCTGTCTTCCTTTTGGAATGCTCTTGGGATGATTCCACTTCCAAGTTCATTCAAGAATTCAGTTTCATGAAGCTCTTAAGACTGAGTCCCCCATTTCCTTGCTGGCTGCTAGCAGGGGTTAGGCTCAGCTTCTGGAGGCCACCCACATTCTTTGGCTTATGTCCCACTCTTTTCATCTTCAAAGCCAGCAATTGCATGTCAAGTCCTTCTCATCCTTCAAATCTCTTTGACTTCTCTGTCTGCTTCATGTCTCCTGTTTCCAGCCAGAGAAGTTTCTTTACCCTTAAGGCATTGCTTTCCAAGTGTGGTACAAGTACTCCTGGGTGTACATGCTGGGCCATGCAGGGGTACACAAAAAATAATCAGTAATGGCAAAAAAACAAGTAAACAAATGCAAATAGTAAGTTATGGAACAATAAATTTAAGTTTGAACCATCGTTAATGGAGACACGTCAAAATTAGATCACATTAGCAAATGATGGTGAGGGTGTGGCTATGAACCCTTCCCCTGAATCGCTCTTCTACCAATCATTAAACACACTTTCAGAGCAATTGATTTGTCATGTTTCTAGAACTTCCCCAAACATATAAATACAACCGTAGCCAGACTATTTGATCAGTTTAGTTAAACACTGAGTAAAAGTAATTGTGTTGTCTATAATCCTGATTCTTTTCAAGTAGTTTTTTAATTTATTGTTTAATATAGTTTCAGTTATTATTGTCAATTATTTTTAAGCATGTGAGTTATGGATCAGTGGTTGAAAACAAGAATGGTTAAAAAAATGAAAACTTGATGTGGATTATAACCCATCGCCAAGTACTTCTCACCTGTCCACATCTACAAGTACACCTACTTCGGAAGATAATAAAAAGGTGTGTGCCTCCGACACTACAGAGAAAATTAGAAAATGCTCCAAGAGCATATATTAAATATGGGTTTTCATTTTTAGGGGATGATGACTGTCCTAAGCCTTTGTGTGTTGTATGTGGGTAAATGTTACCCAGTGGTTGCATGAAACCCTCTCTACTCATGTGACATTGAGAAACTTAACATCCTAGGTATAAAAACAAAGAAATACATTATTTTCAGTGTTTAGAAAAGCACCCAACTATTACTTCATACATGATGTCAGGAAAGAAAGACAATGAGAACACAGTTGAGACTTCATACCATATTGCTTATCACATAGCTAAATGTGGTAAAAACCACACCATAGCTAAAGATTGAATTTCTCCTTGTATTAAAGATACAATTTTTTGCATGTTTGGGGAAAAAATATGTCCACAAAATCAATACTATTTCTTTTTCAAACAATACAATGTCTTGACAAATTCAGAAAATGTCTGACAATGTTGACACTGTAGTAGTAGATAGAATTAGAAAAAGTAAATTCTTTTCCATCCAGGTTGATGAAAGTGTAGATGTTGTTGATTTATCTATTTTGCTGGTCATTGCAAGGTACTTGGTAGGAACAAAATAAAGGAAACCCATTGCTTTGTTCCCCATGGACAGAGCATACCAGGTAAAGATATTTTTAATGCAATCGATGGTTATTTCATTGAAAAGACATTAGTTGGTCGAATGGTGCGGTGTATGCACTGACAGAAGCAAGCCTATTTCAGGTTGTTTTATATATAGGCCTACGCAGACGAATCAAAGAAGTAGCTCCCTATGCACCATGGAGTCACTGTTGTGTTCATAGACAAAGTCTTGCATGCAAGCCTCTTCCTAGTGAACTGAAAGATGTTCTTGATGAGGCTGTAAAAGTTGTAAATTTTATTAAGTCACAACCATGAAACTCCAGATTGTTTAAAGTGCTGTGTGCAGAAATGAACAGCATTCACAACACATTCCTTTTGCACAAGAGGTAAGGTGACTGTCTCATGGCAAAGTACTTACATGAATATTGGAACTTAGACATAAAGTCCAGGTATTTTTTTGAAGACCATCATTTCCCTTTTGCTCCAAATTTTCAGGACAGTGATTGGCTTCAAATTCTAGCATATTTATCAGGTATTTTTTGAGAAATAAACTCAACTTGGGACTTCAAAACAGCTCCATCACTATAATCAAAGTAACCAACGAAATGGAGTCAATGATGAAAAAACTGGGCATTTGGAAAGCATATATTGAAAGAGGTCAGCCTGATGTTTTAGACACTCTGCACAACTTCTTATCAGAGAATGATTTGCATTAAAATGTGAAAGAGAATAATGTAAGTCACTTGGAAGGTCTTCAAGTGTCCTTCTATATGGACTTCCTTCAATATGGAAAAGAAAACAACTGGATTGCAGATTCCTTCAATGAAGAATTCATCAAAGAGGCTAAACAATCAATCAATGAAAAAGAGAAGTTAATCAAACTTTCAACTGATTTTTCTTTAAATCCTAATTTTAAAAGCATCTTATTACCTTCCATGCAGGTATCAGTGAGTAATACAAACAGTTCAGTGAGAATGCACTCAAGTATCTCTTGCCGTTTACTAATATTGAACTAGTGGAGAGAGCTTATTTTTACACCTTCATAAAAAATAAGTACTGTAACAAACTTAATATAAGTCTTGATTCAAGACTGTATCTTGCATCTTTTGAGTCTGATTTCAAGAAACTAAGTGATCAAAGCAAGTTCAACAATCTCACTAACACTGTTTCAATCGGCTAGTGATCTGCATAACAATTATTACAGACTTTTCAAATAACACAAATAAATGTTAATAATAAATTAAGTTTGTTAAATACTTGATCACCATTATCAATATTTAACTGTGTTATGAATATTGCAAATTTAAAGGTGTGGTTTGTACTTTTAGTGTAGTAATTTTTCTTTCCTAACTTACCTCATTTTCACGATTTTACATTAAGATAGGCACTGAACAAAAGTGTCAGTATTTAAAATCAGCTTTGTTAAAAACAAAGGGTACGAGGTACAGAAATGGGCTTAAAAGTGGTACACAAGTAGAAAAGGGTTGGTTACCACTGTTTTTAAGGGTTTATGCAATTAGATTTGGGGCCACCAGAAATCTAGGAAGATCTTGCCATCTTAACACCCATAATCATAATTACGTCTGCAAAGTCCCTTTTGTCACATAACATTACATTTTCACAGATTCAGGGGATTAGTGTGTAGAAGGTCTTTGAAAGATCAATATTATGTCTTACCCACCAATTTTAACTGTCCATAATTCTTTTTATTGTCTCTCCTTTCCCTTTTCACCAAGTTTAGATTTTATGAAACATGACTATAACTCCCTCCTTTGTAAAATTTCTCCATCATTTACCATATTTTGTCATGTATAATGTGCTCCCATGTATAATGCCCACCCACATTTTTGGCCCAAACTTTCAGGGAAAAATTTTTTTATTTTAATTTTTTCATTCAAAATGTATTTGGTTATATTTAGGTACTTGATTTTTGTATTATAAAAAATGTTAGCAATTATTTTTTAACATAACATACATGGAATATAAAACTGAAAGCAACAAAGAAACCAAAACTCATGGACACAGTCAATAGTTCAGTGGTTACCTGAGGGAAACAGGGGGTAGGATGGAGGAGGAGAGAGGGGGAGTCAAATGTATGGTGATGGATGGAGAACTAACTCTGGGTGGTGAGCACATAATGCAACACATAGACGATGCACTGTAGAATTGTACACCTGGAACCTAAGTAATTTTACTAAACAATGTCACCCCAATAAATTTAACAATTTAAAATTTTTTCATATTCCAGGGTTATTATTTTGCATATGGATATCGTTATTGATTTCTAGAGTTAAACTTTTAACTCATAAGCATAAATAAAAGAATTAAAAATACTTACATAGATATGGAAGTAGTAGTATCCATATATAATGCGCATCCTTATTTAGCCCTCACAAATTTGGGCAAAAAGTGCATGTTATACACAACAAGACATGGTACCTCTTTCTTTTTATCTTATTTGCCTAGGAAAAAAACTCTAATTCTGGCTTAGCCAAACTTTACTCCAATTCCATACTCCTATCCACAAACTGAAGATAAGTGAAGAAAACCATATCAGAATTAAGTGAATACCTCATTTTAGTCCAACTCTGACTGCCACCTTCTGTATATTAGTTGTAAATTCTGTTTTCCACTCTTCAAGAAAACTATTCCTTATCTTTTACACTATACTCCATCTTTCCAAAATCTCAATTCTTTCTTAACATATGATTTTCTAATTCCACTTAAAAAACAAACAGGGAACTCCTTGCGTATTCCCACCACCACATTTAATCTATAACCCACGTATTCCACCTACATTACAGCTGATGAATTTTCTCTTCTCCTTCCCTTCTCTTATCCAAGGCCTCTAATGCACTGTATCAAACACTCAGTTTCTTGTTCTACTTTTTCAAAACCTACCTTCTATAGTTATCAATCTTTTCCCCACATCATAAATTTCCCCATTCTTTCATATCATATCAGTTAGAATAAAAGCAGTCAGAAGAAAATGGTATATTTTCTCCTATGTTAACTCCTATCCTAACTACACATTTACCCTTCCATTTATAGAAAAATTTAACCGAGAGAATTCTCTATACCTACCATGTCTTCACAGCTTAATTCACTGTAATCAGGATGTTGTCCCTTTTCTCTCATTGAAACCCCTCTTTTCTTCCTCACCAGTGCCCTCCATCTTGTTAAATTTAATGGCCAATTCTTTGTCCTCACCATACCCAACTTCTTGGCAGCAACTCGTGTTCAGAAAAATTTTCTCCTTTAAACACTTCCTCCATTTGCTTCCAGGATATACTTCCCACAGTCTTCCACACTCAACCAACTCTCTTGAATTCCATGGTGTAGATCCTTCTCTTCTTCTAAACCTCTAACGACTGGAGTGGCCCACATCATAGCAATCCTGGGTCTTACTCTCCTGTCTGTAAACTTATTCTCTAATTAATCTCATTTGATCTTGTAATTTTAGATAATATCTATATTTGATTACTTGCAAATCTCCAGCACCCTCTCTTCTTTAATTAAATATCCAATTACCTCTTCTCCTCTTTACATAATTGCCATTTCGAACTTAACCCATTTCCCATTTAGAAAAAAAAGTGCAGCTCGCTGCCACGTTCATTTAATTTTACATAAACACGCTCTTCGAGGCTGAGAAATTTGAGTGGTTTTCAATGTGAAAATAAAATATAAAAACTGTTATTTCTAAACAGAACTTGTCTCTAATCCTAATGTAACAGAAATGTATATGATGGTCAGTACTTAATATTTTTTTCACTCATAGGAATGCTATGTTTTCTAGGATTTGACATTTTCAGCAATGGAGAATTACTGTATTTTGTAAATAAAAATATCACTAATAAAAACAGAATGCTATAAATAGAATTATCTCATTTGTTTCCAAAGACTATCAATATGCTAAAGGAATGTGAAAATAATAATAAAAGTGAACTATTTCATAGCAAACTTGGGGGGTAAGATTAGGATTGTCATCTGTGAGTTATCTCGGGGTAAACACTGCAGCTGCAAGTGCTGCCACAGAGGATTCTCAGGGCCTTTGGGAACTGGGTTAATGATATCTTGCACCTCACTATGCCAAACCTCAAAAGATAGCACACTTCTCCTCAGGTAGAAACTTTATCACTGAATTACACAGCCATGTGAAGAATTTATGCTTAAACACAGTCTCGTGACTTGAACAGTTATGCTTTCTGGACACGGTAAGTAACCAGCAAGAACACATTAACTTGAATCAAATATAAAGTACATTCTGTTTTTTAAAAAAAATCTAAAATCAGGGTTTTTAGCAAAAGTTTAATCATAATTCCACTTTTAGTTTAGTGAGCCCACACTATTCATTGTTATTCTATTATTCTGTAAACATCTCAGAGAATTTACTGTGTGCAAAGCACTGGTTTGAGAATAGCAGCCCCTTACTTCAGTGAGTATTCTGGAGGAGCCAAGCAAGGAATGAAACCACGGTGGTACAAAGGAATTCATGCGTCCGTCTATCTTTGGACTTAGTCCTGAAGTAAGAAGCTAACCAATTCCTAATGCTCTAAGAATCTATCAAACACATTATCCCACATGTATCTACAGATTGAACAGTCCACTGTAACTCTTCCACATCTCTGGAGCATAGCTGTAAACTGGATATTTTTCCTTAGAGACCATATGAAGAACACAACTGATCGTGTTGACTTTTCCCAGTAGCTTTAATAGTAGTATGGAATTCTTCCCATGCTAATTTTATTCTTCCCTTTATTATTTTGCTATGCCCTTTTTATACTGTTCATTCTCTGTATTACTTATTATCCCCTTTTGTATTGACTATATTTTTGTGGACCATTTAATATTTTTGTGGAATAGGGCTGAAATGGTTATATAAATAAAATAAAACTCATGTGTCTGGAATGGGTTAACATGGCCTCCAAAGTACTCAGCAGGAAGTGGGGGTGTAGACTCAGTGTTTTAGGTTACTTGGCTCTCTTTTACCACAAAAGTAAGATTCTAATTTCAGCAATGCTCCCCTTTGCTTAAATTTAATTGACTACACATCATCATCCTTTTATATTAATCTCTGCTTTTCAAATGTGTTTTAAGATAGCTAACGATTTGTACCATTGAGACAGAGATCTGCAATCTTAGAGAGGCACTTCATAAATCAATCACTTCTAGACTTTTCAGGCCATCGACAGTCATTTTCCCATATAGAAAAGCAAACAAGCCTTCCCAAAGACTTTCATAAGTGAAGGTTTGAAATTATTCAGAACAAAAGCGGTTGAAATAAGACTGACATAAACAAAGAAATGTGGAAGGATGATGTGGGAAATCAGCTGGGAGAATATGAAGTGACATTGTCATGTTATCTGTTGCATAAATAAAACAAATTATTAAAAAGAAAAGCAATAAATGTTAGCATTCTGCTTCCCTTATGTGTAAGGTTATTGATGAGAGTGAACATTTTGAATCTTCAAGGGTGACTTTTAAACATTAATTTTACTAACCAAAGTCACCCTAACAAATTTAATTTAAAAAAAGAAAAAAATAACATTATTTGAATTAAAAGGAACATGACCAAATGAAAGGACCATCTGTGTCTTCTTTTTACCCAACTCTGATATTATCAAGGAGGAAAGAAAAAAATAGGACTCTCATCTATCATTCTTTTTTCTTTTAGTTTTATATTATATTATCTAGTCACAATTTTCATATACTTCAAAGATTATATATTAGTACTTTTACACTGATCAGATATTACAAAGTCAAGCACAGGGGTCTACATTTTGTACACACAATGCTAACTGATGTGGGAGAACTGCACAATCATGATCTCATTCATACAGTAATTTTTTACATGACACAGACATTTTCCAGGGTAGCCCAAAATCTGGCAACTCAAAATAATTAAGCAATGAAAATAACTTTCAAGTACATCATTTATTTCAAAAAGAGAAAGCAGGATCTCTGAACGAATTTAATGCCTTAGGTAGGTGATCAATAAAGATTAACCCTTTAAGTGAAATTTCTCTGCCTGTCATGAAGAGAAATTCAATTCATGTGACAGTTAATTATTATATTAACTTGGCTATGCTAAACCACATTTCCAAGAAACCCCTGCCCCATGTGTGTCTCATTATGGTGGGCCACAGAAATTCGTATACGCAAGAGATACTGTGATGGACCAAGTGAAGAGCAACCATTTTGTAGCTCATCTACATTATTGCTGATTGGCAGGCTCATCTTATTAGACTTGGGTAGCAGATAAACCTGAAAGTGATCCACCTTCCCATGGATCCTCCTTCAGCTTCTCCAACTTCTGGGCTGAGTGTGTGTGTTTAAATCCTTGACAAAGAGTCCCAGCTTCTGCAGCACCTCCATGCTACCAAGTTAGAGGCAAGAACTGACAGATGTATCAATCCATCTTCATGGACTGTAGCTCACACTTGCAGGTTTTTAGCTCACTCTCAATCTCTGTCACTTTATGTCCCTTTTCTCTCACAACTGCCTGTCTTGTGAACTTCGAGCTCTAGGGTCAGACAGAAAAGCAAGAACCTTAAAGTAATTGCTTAGCCAACTCTAAAAGTTGTGTGGGGTCAAATTCCTATTACAAAAACAGATCCCTTAGTACATGCTCACATATCTTCGAGTGTTTTTGTTTCTCTAATTGAGCCATCACTGATAAATCACAGTCATACACACACACACACACACACACACACACACACACACAGAGTGCCACAAAAATATATACACATTTTAAGAAAGGAAAATACTGTATTAAAATTGTAATACTCAATATATACTGATAACAAAAGATGAATGCAAGTCACATTTGATTTCTACAATTACAAGAGGTGCTCAAAGTGGTTACCATCAGTGTCCAGACACTTATTACAACAAACCACTGCTTGAGTGGTGTTGACCAAAGTGTCCACTTGTATGGCTGCACATGCCACTTCAGTTTCTTCCCAAAGTACCACCAGTGTAGCCTGTTTCCTATGGCACACCACATCCTTTAAGGTTCCCCCATGGGTAGAAGTCAAGCGGTGTTAAGTCAAGAGAACATGAGAGAAACTCAAACAATGCTCTCAAATTTCAAATAACACTTCATAATGGTCTTGCGCTCCTCTCAGGACAACCGTGCTTCCGCCATTTCTTTGACTGTCCAGCCTGTCACATGGTGACGCTAGCATTCATTTAATTAATGCCATCTTTTGAGTGAATGTCATAGTACACATTGCTACCATAATTCAATTCAACTTCAAAAAGTAATACATACATATCATTTCTTAAAATGTGTGTACATTTTTTTGGCATCCCATTATATATCATATATATGCACACATGTACAAGGTCAGACAATTAATTTTGTGAACTCACCCTACAAAAAGTTGTATTGCTGAATATCTATGGTCACCTTCGAAGTACTCCCCTTGGGAAGCTATGCACCAACACCAGTGCCTAGTCCGTACTTCAAAGCAATTTTGGAACTCTTTATGGAATGGTCATCAGATCTGTCATCGTTACCAAAATCTTAGAATTAAATTCGTAAATTTGCCACCGTGAGCTTATGTTGGCAGCACTGGACAAACAACTCGGTAAGCTGTGAGTGTACATAGAGCAATGAGTTACGGAGAACTTTTTCTAAGATGAGTTTGCAAAATTCATTGTCTGACCTCATGTGTGTGTGTGTGTGTGTGTGTGTACTTTCACTTCTCTCTCTCTCTCTCTCACACACACACACACACACACACACACACACACATCATTTAACACAAAGGTTTTCTCTAATTTCATAGCCCAGTATATATGGGTCAGCTAGCCTGGAATGAGGGAAACCATCTCATTTATTTTGACATGCAGAGCACAAATGTAACTACTTCATGATTCTAAAAAGCTTAAGTGCCTCAATTTTCACCCTTTAAACTTTACACAGATGCATCCAAATGGTTTGCTCACTATTAAACTCCGGTAAACTTCCTAAATAATTCTGAACCATAAACACTTGCTCAATTTTGGATTCTCTTTGCTCCTTTTTTTGTCCCAGAGACATCTCACCAGTGTAGCTCAATCATTCCTCTCCACAGGTAGAGAGGAAATTTTTGCAGATTATTTCATGCCATAAGAAATTTTATATTTGGGGATAAATACATATATAAATATTCATAAAACTATATATATGATTTATTCACTTTATTGTATTTAAATTACTTCTCAAATTAAAATAAAAAGGAAACCCATGTTTTATGTTTCAATAATTGCCACAGTATACACAGGATCCAGCTGAAGTAACACCCTTTTGCAAATAGTTAAAATATTGTTATGTTACAGAATTACATGCTTCTAATTTTATAATAGAAGATTTGGTATTGATTATCAGCTCATAAAAAAAGGGTGTTACTTCTGCCGGACCCTGTATTTAACAGAATGCTCTAGAAGAACAGGGTCAGGACCAAGAAGCCAAAATCACATTTCCACATAAACTAAGTTTAGCAGAATATTTACTAATCATACATGATATGAAGCAAATAACCATATCTCTTTTTTCAAAAATCATGACTCTGTTGGTTTCTTACCAAATCAATGTATGTGTATGTTCATTGTAAAAAGAATAAATTCAAGCAATTCAGGAAACTTTTTAAAGGAGAAAATGCCACCTCCCAGCAATAATCAACAACTTGGAAAGTTTCATTCTAGATATCTCTCCATATGTACATACATACATACAAACAGAAAAATAGCTAGCTAAATAACTAAATAGAGAGAGATAAAACAGAATATAAAAACAGGATCCTACCATAATTATATAAAGAGTATTAGCTTTGCTCAAATACAAATTATCACATTCTCAAGTTAATTGAGTAAGTAAAATAATATTTTGGTGTCTCAATTTTCTCCTAAGTAAAATCTGGGAAAAAATTGAAATATTTTTATAGGGTTTTTGTAAAAATTAAATTAGTTTTTAGATACAAAACACTGAGAACACATAATCAGTATATGTTAATTATTATTTAGTACAGAAAAAAATTTTATTCTACAAATCTCTAATAGAGGAAAATGAAACTGAAGAAATGGCTAATGTTTCTTTAATACTAGTTTCTAAAAATTACTATAATCAAGAAGAAAATTGTTAAAAGATATCAATATGTTATTTTTTGGTGTATCAATTGCTGATAGCTTATTAGCAAGAAAAAAAACAAGCACTGATATAATTATGTTATATTCTCATGATCGTATATTCTATTTTGATATTTATATTATTTCATAGTATTTATTATTTTTCTTATTTCGTTAAGATTTATAGTATTATTTTCTATTTTGTACTTACAGTCTCTCAAATATGGTGTCTATTTCAACATATTCAATGATCATGACCAGTCATTCTACTGTTACTGTTTTATTTCTAATTTCTTCATTTCGATTCATCTGTTGATGAGTTGAATTTTCATTTACATTTATTTTAGAATAATTTGGCGGTTCTATACCCCTGAGTTCTTCCATGTTTGAGATGCTTTTCTATTGACTTAATTCCAAAATAAATGCTGAGCCAAATCTAAATATTCTTTGATTTATTTCTATTCTCCTTTAGAAATCCTTAGCTGTCCATTGTCTTTCGACATTGACTGTGATTGGAGAAGAGTGAAAGAAGTTATACAGGGAAATTTTTTTCTTTATAATTGTGCTCATTTTTTCTGGTTCATTTTGTTGACTTTTCTATTTTAAGAATACCAATCATCCTTATATTTTGTCTTACTTGTCTGTCCTTCATAATTATAACTGTCTCCATCCTTGCTTTGACATGCTTCGTTTGTATGCCTTCTCCTTTCACTATGATCATCTTTCCTAAATGGCAATGATTTCATTTTAGCTATTTATTCTATTTTTGCTGCTTCTCAATTATTTGTCAGATCTGTAATGAAGTTTGCTGTTGTTGTTCTTATTTTCTCTTATTCTTCAATCTCACTTGGTTTCTCATTCTGTTGTTAACATTGGTTCTTGTTTTAAGGAATTTATATTATATGTGTATCTTGGAAAGTTTCCTTGTGTTTCCTGAGTTTTCTTATAGATTGGGTTATTGGATGTAATTGTGATGTATCAACTATCATCTATCGTCTACCTGTCTTTTTGTGATAGCACATTTACATAGTCTCCCTGTATCAGTGCTTCAATCAATATGACTTCAGCTTTTCCCTAAAAGAGGTAGAACCTGTGTCTCCACCCCTTAACTTCAAACAAAACTTTCGACTTTTCTGACCAAAGGGATACAATACATTTGTTCAGAGATTAGGCTTCAAGAAACTTTGTAAAATTCTGGTTTTTCTCTTCAATTTCTGCCCAGCCATAATGTGAACAAGAACAGGCTAATTTGCTGGGGAAGGAGAGCCTACAAGGAATTAAGATGAGAGGTTCCAACTGAGCCATTTTAGACCAGTCAGGCTCCAGATGATCCTGCAGCTAACTACAGACTCACGATTGGGCACAGAAGAAACCAGAAGATCTGCCCATCTGAGCATAAGCTGATTTGCTAAGCTACAGAACTATGAATTAAATAAAAGCTTGTTACTTCAAGCCACCAATGTACAGTGGTTTGTTATGGAACAAACTACAACTGATGTATTCTCCCTGTCCTTTCTTTCACCCTGCTGAGACTTAAATATCGGCACCCTCTTTCAGAAATCCTGCTGTCTCTAATACAGTATGAGTGAACTGTCTTGTACACTTTCTTCTTTACCTGAGACAATTGGTCTCTTTTATACCCCATGTTTCCACCTTCCACACTTTTGCAAGAGTGCTGACTGCTCCTCCTTACTTATTTTGCTGAAGCCCAAGGTCATGGAGATGGGGTAGCATTCAGTTGCGAGGACATTTCAGGACTTACTGGGTTTCTGAACTTGTTTCATTTTTCTGAGATGCCACAAATGTGTCATATCCAGGCCCACTTACATTGTTAGAGTTTTATTAATATCTCACTCTCATGGGCTTCAGTTCATTCTCCTAACACTAAGACCTTTTGGCTCTAATTTTTCAGAGGTAGATCAAAATGAGTAATTATTATTATTTTCTTTTTACGTTCAAATGTTTTTTCTCAGCCTTTTCATCAGGTCTTAAAAGGCCATTTCTCTCCAAATTGGGTCATTAGTAACATTCTTCAGTTTCATTATATATGTTTAGTTCCCCCATACAAAAAGGAGGTGTTAGGAGGTAGGGGCTAGACTATTCCTCACCAGAATTTTCTTTCCCTTTTTCCCTTTTCTCAGCTGCCACGTTTTAAAGTTTGTGACCTGAGGTTATACTTCTTCTCCTTAATTTCTGGCCACTTACAATTTGGAGATGATTCTTCCCTATCAATTTTTATTTATTTAAGTATAAGGTCGAGAAAGATTTCACTTTATTTTATCCATCGCATGGTAATACATGTATCATGTTACATGAGGTTATACCCAATAACTTCACATTTCTCTATTATTCGTCAAAGAAGTAACACCCAGATATATAGAACTCTTCATAAAACTGAAAAGGCAAATCTGTCACTTCAATTGTGTGGTTACTCCTGCCCTAAAGGTCGTTGCCACTTACCAGATTGATGAAAAGTCTTGTGATTCCTAACTAGGTGACTGATAACACTTAAAACAAGTATTCACCGTTGGAGAGGTCTAACATTCACACAGAATTAGAATAAACTGTTCTAGGAAGCCAGCTTGAGGCTTAAGGGATTCTTAAAGCTGCCCAGACCTTTTTCTTTGTTCTCCTAGCCAGAACCCTCTATGATGAATAACATGTTCTCCTAGGCCTAACGCTTTCTGAGCTTCCTTTGTCCTGCTTAAAAAGCTTTTGTGTTGGAGAATCCCTCATACCCTGACTTTTTTTTTTCTCAAAGCAGAGACACTCAATTTCAGCCTAAGGGGTTTTGAATTTGCAGCTCATTTTGTGGTTGAGGATACAGTAAATTAATGACCTCCATTCCCCTATCTGCTATGTAAAGTTTATTTAATTTAGCTTTTTTTTATATAAACCTGGTGTGAACTAGAAGAGGGCAGAGAAGGGTTAAAGCGTCCTGCTGGGCACTCCCATTAGAATCTCCAAATGCTTGCGGAACTTTTATAAATCAAGGGGAGAAAGACTTCAAATGGAAACCTGAAGAGAGAAACATCAAAAGCTCCCCCTTTTCTGTTTCTCTTTCAATGAGTTTTTACTATTGTATTTTATAGGTTTCTATGGTAGAGGAACAAAACTGGAAAGGATTTTGGGAAAATATTATAACGTGGACATGAAATAATATATAACTTACCTGTGAAGTTTTTCTTTTTGAATCAGCCCCAAGTTGTCACAATGCCTCCTCTTGTGTTGTCTCAGTTGGACTATATATCAGTTATTCCTAGGATTTTAGGGATGCTTTCATATAAGAGAGAATCAGGTGACATTAAGACGCAGTGTCTTGTACCCCAACCCATGCATTATTTCTAAAAAACCCACGTTACTGTTTACTATAATAGTAACCATTCTAAATGAAGGAACTAATATATTCCCATCATACTCATTGAAAAGAAATAGGAAAAATATGAAACTGTCATAAATGAATTTTTCAATTATTTTTCTTTCTTGTTCAATACCTTAATTGCAAAGGTAGTTGATGGAGATTTGAGATGGTTTTATTAATATATACTCAGCCTCCATCCCTTCTGACTTTGCTATTGGGACCCATTTTTACCCCTTTACATACAGTGTGGTCTACTATTGTTCAGAATATCTCTCCCTCTCCTGTCTAAGGGGTGTTGGATATAAAACCAAAACTTGCACAATCAGATTCTTCTCCACCCCAAAATCAGAATTTAAATCTTAATTATAATGACAATGACATAAAGACTAAAATTGGCTGTTTTTCATCTTCCCAAAGATAAAATTATGAAGCATGTTTCAACTGGGCAGTTTGAAAACCTTTGATGCCTGTGTCCACCCAAGTGACCCTGATTTAATTGGTCTGGAGTATGGCCCGAGCATCAGGACTTTTAAAAGTTGTCCCCGCTATTGTGAAATTCAGCAAGAACTGAGAATCACTGCTCTAGGTCATAAGTGACCCAGCTAGTTCCTGTTACCTTGATCTGTGAAATGCCCTGATTCATATCTTTTCAAAACCTGATTATTCAACTCTTTCTTTAATACTGTGAACTACCTTATATTAGTTCAGTAAATATTGCTTACACTAGCCAAAGTCTATTCTTACTTGCAACCAAAGGACCATAATAGTTATAATGTTGAAGACTGAGGGTATGATGTTAACTTTTTTAAAAATACCTTCCTAATGACTCTTTTATCTCTCGAAAACTATTCTCTCACCTACCATCCACAGGACACCATAAATGGTAGCACAGTGTATTTACTGCCCAGGGCCCTTGACCAAGAAGGCAGTGGGGACTGTAATTTAGCCTACAACCTTCTTGCAGGCCATGTACTCTGGCAAAGGACTGCATCTGCCCAAAGGGGAGGGGACTTGCTTTTTTAAAAATGTGTCGTATACAAAAGTATCATCTGCTTTTCAAGCCATATGCCCATGGAACTATTTTGGTAAAAAGGGGGTGTCTTTTTCTGCTCTGCAGAAAGAAGACACATGGGTAGTGATTCTGACTATCCACTTTCTAACATGATCAATCATTTTCCTTTTGACACTTCAACGCTAAGAGTATTTTATCCAGTTAAGGCCTTATCTCTCTCTTTGGAAATCTGTCTCATGACCACTAGTCTTCAAATAACTCTGAATAGGTAGTAAGAAAATAACTTTTTATATTTACATATTTTTTTACTTCAAGAGTTAGTTATGAGCCATCTCTATTTTCACTGGTGTCTACAAGGATTTTGATTCACATAGGAAGAAAAGTGTTTCACTGATTGTAGTATCAGAAGTTGAGGAACTAGGAAGTAAATAGGTTAAGAACCATAATCTCTACGTACTACTTAAAGCAGTGTAGATTTGCTGGGCATTTCTATATCTCTTAGGTGAAAAGATTGATAAGGAAAAACAAGATATTGATTTATTTGCCTAAAAATTATGTTTAAATGTTTCACTGAATTCAGAGCTTTTAAAAGAAATAGCATTGATTAGATAGAAATTTTTGCTTTCAAATAATTTGGCATGATTAGACAGTTTGAACATATTTTGCCAATTGGCAGATGAGAATTGGAATATATTCTCCTAATGAGTTTCTCATACCAAAAATCCTAAGCTGCCTTATAATGTACGTTAACAGAACATTCTCAATCATAATATATTTTGCATACCCAGCCTAGACCTGAGAGGTGCAGCTTTAAGTATTTCAGAGATTGATGATTATCAGCATGGTTTTCATTAGATTTTATATCATTGATACATAGGATTTTATTCATAATTCCTACATGAGGGAAATTTTCCTTTTACAATTTAAAATAGTCAACCAAAGAGTTCCTTAAGCTTGCTTTATTTGCTTTAAGTTTATATGTTATTAATCTCTCAGTATAAAATTTTCACAGATTAAGCTGGCTTTATAAAATGACTGTAGATTACTAAACAAACCAAATTTTTTCCATACACAAAAGCACCCAATGGTGTTTGTTATTTAAGTAGATTAGCATGAAATGAAAAGTGTGATCCTTTCAGTTTAATGTTAATTAAGTCTTACACAGAGTTCATAAACATCTAAGAGAAGGAAACGCATCAATCAAAAGAGTAGTGTTTCCATCAAACATATGGGAGGTATGAGGTGAAAATGACTGAATTCATGAATTTAAGCCTTAGACCAATCCTGCATTTTCATGGAATGCCATGAGAGAGTTTTCAAAATATTTTGTAGAATTGGAATAAATTGTTATTATTAATAAAATGACATTCAAAAGGCATTGTTTAAATTGCTACTACAGTCAGTGTCTGCTGAGCTGTGATAACTAGCCCTGATTTAAGTTCATCACTTTCCATTGAGCTTTCATGAACTTTAATTTCCATCAGAGATCAATTAAAGAGGTTTTCTGGGTCTGAGAGAATACTATTTATGATTAGTGAGAAGAAAATTATAAATATCCCACAAAATAACCAATCCGTCACTCATAGTCTAAGATGATCTATTTTCATCAAATGCATATTGATCACTCTCTAATAGGATTTGGTAAATAATATCCCTTTGGAATTACAGTAAGTGTATATATAATCCTTACAGTTTTTAAAATTTCATTTCATTAATATGGTTTAATGGAGCTAGCAATCCAAATTACATGAATTATGCCAGTTTTTCATGGAGGTAATATTTATATCCATGTTAGTTTGCTAGTATTTGGACTTTTCTGTTTTGAAAGAAACTATGTATGGTAATTGATTGGAGAATCTCTAATTTTGTTCAATCACCACAGTAATTCCCCATAAATGTATTATTTCAAAAATGTGAAGAAACCCCCAGTTATTTTTCCTATTGTTATCACTTGGAAATATTGACCGTTATCTTCCTTGAAACCACATTTTTCCTTAGGCTTCAGCATATATACAGTATCCTTGTGGCTCAGTATATATATATATATATATATATATATATATATATATATATATATATAAAATTTTTTTTACCAAGGCTTCAATTATGCCCTCAAGGTATATAATTTCAAACCTACAAACAAATTCAATCCCAATCAAATTAACAGTGTCATTTAAGTAAATTACTATATTAGTTATTGATTATTATAAAACCAGTTACACCAAAACAGCAACTTAAAACAACAAACACGTATTATCTCACATTTTCTGTGTGTCAGGAATTTCTATCTGGCTTATCTGGGCACCTCTGCTCAAGATCTCTCATGAGGCTGTACTCAAGCTGAGGCCATGTCGGTTAAACCTCTGTTCTCACCTACAAGCTCAACTGGGAAAGGAGGACACTGCATTCAAGCTCACACCTGGGGTTGGGGTCATACATATATCAGTCACATGCCACACATAATCTCCGTGGCAGCTAGCTTTCCACAGGGCAACCTGAGAGCAAAGGAAAGCATCAGTCTGGAAGCCTAAGGTCTTTTGTTTTGTTTTGTTTTAGTAATCAATTGTCAGAAGTCATATCCTACCTCCCTTGCTATATTTATTAGAAACAATGGAAGTGGGAAATATGAGGTGCCATCTAGAAGCGTCTACCACAACCACTATTTTCAAATCCAAAATATTTAAATTTGAACATGTGATAGTCCCACATAGATGATCCTCCTTGTTTCTCTGTAATAACACCCTTGTCCTTACATCCAGGGTCAAAGCTTCATGTGTTTGTCAGTCTTACTGAAACCCTGATATAACTTGTTGAGACTCAATTTTCCATTAAATTTCACTTGAATGTGCCTTTTTCATTTCATAGGAACCATCTTCATTCAGCCTCTATCATCTTTTTCTTGCTCTATTTAATTATCTCTACAACTGACCTTATCCCCTAAATTCGTATCTCACACTATTGCCTAAATAACTTTCCCACTACACAATTTTATCAGGAACTCTCAATCTGAACCTTTCAGTTCCTCCCCATTGTCTACAAGGCAGAGTCCAAGCATCATAAAACTTGAACTCAATCTGATTTTTATTTATCTCTCCTTATTTTTCTTTATCAAGTCCTATATTCTAGCGAAATCAGTCCATTCACTGTACTGTGTAATGTGTTTTGCATGTCTCTAACTTTTTATCTATGTTCACACAGTCTTTAACTTGGATGACTTTTCAAAAATTTTGAATTCCAGTGTCCTCCACAATCCAACCAAATCCAACACCCTCTTCACTCACCTTTTATTCACTTACTTATTTAAGCAATAAAAACCACTGTTTGTTAGATATCAAGCACTGCTTGCATGAGTGATAATTAAATGTTGATTGTTTTAAGTTACTCCAACTCTGGGTTGTCTGTTGTACACCTAATGGGTAACTAACTGATATTGATCCAAATGAATATGTGTAGTAGGCAGTTATCAAGTAATCAAGAACTTAGGAGAGGGGTTTAACCTGTAAGTCATCCCTTATCATTACAGTTGTGTTTTCCTTTCCTAGAATTCCTACACACTATGTGCCTAGATGGCTAATGTGACAATTACCACATTAAATCTCATATTGTAAATCATCCTTTTAAATTCAAAGATTCTATATCACATCTATATTACAAAATTCTAACTATAATTTTTGTGTGCTTTGTATATGTAGGCACTAAATAAAAATTTATCACATCAATGGTTGGATAATACAAAAGAAATAATTTTAGTCTAAATTACATTATTAATTAGCCTGTAAAGCTTTTGCCATTCTGAGTTTCTTTTTAATTTATTTCCCATTTATAAGATCCAAGCAATTCTGCCAATAAATGCTTGAGCATCTCTTTTTCCTGGAATGGATTGTCTGGTCTAGTTGGGCCTTTATAAACAAATATCTGAATGACTTTATTTTTAAAGCATAAATGTTCATTATAAAGCCTCATTTAGTGCTTTTGTCAGAAATAGAAATTTAATTGCCTCAACCACTAATATTGATCAAAGAGTATTATCAAAACATTATATACTTGTAGCCAAGTAAATATTGTCCAAAGATCAAAGCTTACCAGTTTGATTGTGACAGACACAACCTTTCTTCCTTTCCGGCAGAGCTCTGAGTTCGTTCAATCTTTTTGCTAGAGAATAGAGACTCAGAATTTAGAAACATTTATAAGAAATGCATTGCAGAGAGGGAGGGGGAAAGAATACACAGGTCAGGGGCTGAGAATCCCACAGCCCAGTTTCTTAGGGAATCACAATGATTTCCCTCGTGATTAGCAGGGAAGGTCTATCCTATGATACTCAAGGAGATGAATCCTCAGATACTCAGCGAACTGGGAAAGGAAACCTTTAAAATCTAAATAAGCAAATTTCAAAACAGATATTTAGAAGGATACAAACGAGATATATTTGGAAGTCAAAGTATTTATTCACTAAAACACCTCAGAATTACCAAGGGGTTACATTTGTCAAAAAGAATAAAATATTGAGGATCTACAGAGATCACAGTGTTCATCCCAGGAAATAAAAGTTAAGACTCTCTGGCTAAGTGAGATCTTTATCCTCTTGTATCCATGGCATAAAGTTCTGTTTATGACGGATAGGCTGATTTTGTTAGCATAAACTAGGATACCAGGAGATTAGGGGAGGCTTCTCCCCAGGCCCCTACGGTGAAATAATAAATCTGATTTAATCATTATGGACACATTACCCTTATCAGCAACTGGTGTAAGAATGAGCATGTAAATAAGTCCTGGATGGTAAATATAAATTTCTTGGTGAACTTGAGGGCAATTTTTGTGGTAAGAAAAAAGCTATTCATATATTTACTTAAATTTTAAAAAATTAAAATTCATTTTATTAAAATCACATATTTAAAAAGTCTGTTCTCTGACACTGGGTGGTGAACACATAATGCAACATATAGATGATGCACTGAAGAATTGTATACCTGGAACCTAAGTAATTCTTGTTAACCAATATCACCCCAAAAAGCCTAACAATAAAATTTTTTTAAAATCAACATTATTTGTTGTGTTTCCTGAACTTAAAATATATTTATTTTTTCCTAGTTATATAGGTTAAAAATACTATTTAAAAAAATAAAATTTTAAAAATAAAATAAATAAAAATAAAAAGTCAGTTCTCTTTAAGCTTTCAGCTTATAGGTTTATTATAATTTCATAAATAATTTAATAAGTTTTAAAAACATTTAGCACCATTTACAGACTTAAAGAACTTCAAAGATTTCAATTTGTATTTATAAGTTAAATGTACTCAAATTTTAAAGTACTGAAATTATTTTACTTAATACAACCTTTTTTAGTTCAGAAATAAGTTTTGTATTTAAGAAATAAACTTAGTATGATGAATTATATATTCTCATAAATGTTTCAACATTGGATAGAAACCCAGTTAGATTTTAATGTAAAACACAGATCAAATTGATAATAATATTATCTTTTAATGGGAATGACAAAGCTGATGTGTAAGATTATTGAACCCAATCTCTTAAAAGTTACAGTTACATAACATTAATTATATAACACCATGGTTTGATTTTTTTTTTTTTTCCTTTTTGATAATGAATTCTCAATCTCTGCAGGGTTAAAAAGTGCTTAACTACTTAGGTAATATAGGGTCCAGCAGAAGTCACACCCATTTTTATGAGCTGGTAATCTATACCAAATCTTTTATTACAAAATCATAGGCATGTAATTCTGTAACATAACAATATTTTAACTACTTTAAAAGGGGCGTTACTTCTGCTGGATCCTGTAGTTATGTCATAACAGGCAATTTGAGGAATAACTTCTCTATCAGTTAAGACTGCTTAACAACCATGTATTTCAGCTGAGTCACTCACTCAGCTGTTTTTGCCAGGCCCTGATAGAGAATTCTGAGTTCTCTCTGTAGTCTAAAACAAGGATTTTATAACTAAGAGAGCAGTTGTTCTCAGTGCCTCAGTGTCAGCAGAATCTCTCTCCAGCTTATACACACTTTAATGACGGGATGGTATTTGTCATTTTTAGCTCTTAAGACATGAAAATGTTCTGCCTATCTAACCCTCAAGATGATTAAACTTGACGCAGTCTGATCTTCTCTTCATGAATTCCTTAACTTTTAGGACCATACCACTTCTACGATACAAAATAAATTCTAACAGAATCCTGTAGCTCTCTTACCCTATTGCCTGATTATTTAAGACATTCCCAAGGCCATTGGACTGACCCTGACTAATGACCTCTGAAGGGAAGCTGCTGTGGACTTCCGCAAAAATCAGAGGGATGTACAGGAAGAAAGCCATTCTTTAGCTGTATGTTTTCCTGTCTCATGTGGTACTTAGAACACCAAAAGCATTTTTGTGACTTTGAGGAGGCAAAACTAAAACCTAGCCACCATGCCTAGTGATACAGAGCCAAGTCTAGGGTCATCCTACCCCAAGGCTTGTTATTGCAGGACTTAACACATGTCTTTTTGTACAGGCCCTTGGAGTTGGATTTTCTGTCATTTGCAGCCAAATAATCCTAATAAAATAACCCATTAGGACTTCCAAATAATCAACAAAAGAAGTTGCAGAGAAACATACCGGCAAATCCTACACAGTCATACCTTGTTTTATTGTGCTTTGCAGGAATTGCTGTTTTTACATATTGAAGGTAAGACCCTCCATCAGCAATAAGATTATGACTCATTGAAGTCTCAGAGATGATGGTTAGCATATTTTAGCAACAAAATATTTTTTTAAATTAAGGTAGGTATATTGTTGAAACATAATGCTATTGCACACTTAATAGACTATAGTGTACATATACCTTTTATATGCACCAGGAAACCAAAAAATTTGTGTGACTCACTTTATTGTGATATCCACTTTATTGTGGTCATCACAACCAAATCTGCAATATTTTTGAGGTACTAGTATGCCTGGATATCAAAAAATTCCACTAGCTTCTCACATACATACATGTGTTTTCAGTGCAGAGGATTTACGTAGAATAGATCTCATGCGAAAAGGTCATCAAGGCATTTATTTCTTTAAGATTTTTATTAAAATACAGCTAACATAGAATATTATGTTTCAAGTATGCACAGTAGTTATTCAACATTTACCTACCTAAAGAAGTGATCACCATGATTAAGTCCAGCAACCATCTGACAGTTTACCACACTATCACAATATTATTGACTATATTTCCTATGCTGTACATGACATCTCCCTGATTCATTTGTTTTACATCTATAAATTTAAGCCCCTTTCCCCTTTACCTTCCCCACTTCTTAAATTTTTCAATTATATTTGACATTCAATAGTATTTTATATTGATTTCAGGTGTACAACTTAGTGGTTTGATATTTGCATAATTTAAGAAGCCTAAATACATAAGCAAATGGTCAGTTGAGTTACTGTGTGTTCTGGTTATCTATGGCTGCATAACAAACCACCCCAAAACTTAGTGGCCTAAAACATCAACTACATTCATTTTGCTTATGAAGCTGGAATCTCAGCAGTATTCAGCAAAGTCAGCTTGTCCCTACTCCACTCAGCATCAGCACACACCACGTGGAGGAAGGCAGTTGTGATCATCAAAGTGTTTGCCCTCGGGGAGAACCCAAACATTTGGGGCTAGCACAGCAGGGCCCCTCAGGCCTTTCTCTACCTCCAAGAACCTTCTCCTCAGGGTCTTTCCAGCATGGTGGCTTCAGAGTAGCCAGACTTAGAAGGTGTGTGTCCCGAAAGGGAGAGACACAGGCAAGAAGCTGTATCACTTTGATGAGCTCATCTTGGAAAGCATGTAACTTCACTTGCGCTTCATTCTATTCATCATGGTAGTCACACAGGCCCAACTGAGTTCAAGGAAACAGGAAAAGACTCTACCTCTTGATAGCGCAGTGACAAAAAATATGTGTGACCAGAAATAGCAGTGCAGCTGTTTTGCATACAATCTACCACAGAGTTCCATCATGAGTATTTCTCAGTTAAATCAAAGGCGACTTTTTGAAAGAGACAGGTCTTGTCAAATCTTAAAGAATTTGAGGGACCTAGACTGTCACACTAAATCTGTTCTATAAAATAATATATTTTAAAGCAGTCATTTCTTAAGTATACAGTTTATATCAAGAAGCAAAGAAATAAACAGGTCTACTTAGAAGTTCTCAAAGCCTTCACCATCTTAATTTATAAATACCTAAATCAAGTCCTTGTCCCCCTTACCTACATGAGCAAAATAATCTTAAGAGTAAACATTGTGGAAGATTTTTATGTCACAGAATTTGACTAAATAATCACCAGAATCTTCAACCTTTTAAACCTTTCCTCAGGCTTAGATGAAAATAAGCTATGAAATAAACTCCAGTGTATTCTAACACAGAGTAAAAATGAAACTTAAAATTCTTGCTTTGAATAAAAATGCAAGCTCTTTTGTGTCAGGGACTTCTGTCACAATGCACCATTATAGTCCCTGCTCTCCTTAGAGCACTGCTTTGCAAATAATAAAATGAAAGCATAAATAAATATAACTAGCATCTGAAGGATGCTTTATAGTTTATAAAGCAACTTTATATATTTTACCTCATCACAATTTGTGACATGAATATTATTATTGGTCCCATTTAATAAGATAAAAAGGTGAGAAGTTAGTAAGGTAAGTGAATTTGCCCAAGTCACAGACATAGTGAAGTGTAAGCAATAAATGTTGGAACTCAAATACCTCCATATTCAACAACCCATACATACCCTTTCCACTGATTATTGGTATAGTTTCCATATTTTCATGACTTTCACTGGAGTATTATCTGTGGCATGGATTTGTGCTTTGCTTGGTCCTTATAAAATAACCCCAAAGTAATCATCCTATACAAAACCATCATCCTCAGATGTTGCAACTCCCAGTCATTGTTATTATTAAATTTTCAAATTCCTACATGTATAATCTTTATGGTATTCATCTCCCATTTTATTCTTTTGTTAACAATTCTAATATGGTCTTACTGAATGTTTTCAACATTAAGACCTAGCATGTAATCAAAACTTACTTTCAACAAAATATAGCTACAGTGATCAGATTATGCAGATTTTACAATGAGAAGATTAGAAAAAAAATTGTAAAAGAGTCAATAATCCCTTGCAGTATGTTTAACTTATCAACGTGATAATAAATATTTAACACATAGAAATATCTAATAACAGCAATAGTTCTGCTAGGAAGAAGGGCATTCGTATGTAATACATGACCATAATTAGAGCATATTTGCATATTTACCTTGGGGAATTTTCTCAGGGAATTTAATTTGAATTTTGACCCAGAACTCTCTGAAGGGAGATATATTATATAAGAGGAAAAAAAACGGAAGAATTTTTCTAACTCCATGTATATCAGAGTTTACACATGCTGACCCTCATTTTTCATATAATTAAAGAATGTTGAAAGAATTAAATAAGATAATGTGTTCATAATAATAAAGAGACAGTCATCACTCACAGTGAATGGCATTATTCTCCTCACACTTAAAAAACAGAATGCCTGTCCAGGGCCCAGGAGGAGCTACTTCCTTGTGGAGACTTAAGAACAGATAGGACGAGGAGTAGAAGCTAACACTGAATGTGGGAGTTAACACTGAAACAAAGATCCCAGATAGTATCTATTTGGGAAACGTGGAGACCAGAATTTACCTTTAGGATAACAGCTCTCTCTTTCTAGGAAAAACACCCCAGAAGCCTGCTGGTTATACAAGTACAAAGCAAATCTGTTGGCTTGATTGGAGCTAGGTTTAAAGCAAACAAACAAAAAACAGTCCATAAAATACTGCACTAGAAGTCTTGGCAAAACTGCTACGTGTGGCCTTTAGAAATAACTGCTCAGACCCAGGACCTAGAGTCTACAGGTAAGCCTGCACCCAGACCCTTAGCTTCATTCTCCTTGTGTACTGAGGATCAGAGAAAAAAGTTTTCACCTCGTGAGACAGGTAAGTGCAAGGGAGGACCAGAACAGGTGACGGGGTACCAATGCAGACACTCGAGGACAAGGAACAGGTCAGGGCACCAGGAATGGGAAAAAAGCATCATCTCTGTGCAAACATGGGGAAGAGGAAAGGCATGTAGTGAAGTCGCAAACAAAGCAAGATGCCAGTTTCTGGAAACTGGCACAAATACAAACTATGGATGGTTCTGGGCTGGGACACTGTCCGGGAATCTTCGCTGTCCCCTCATTGGAACATCCATGTTTGCAAAGCCTGAAGCAGCACACAGCCTCCAGATGGGGGTGATGCAGTCCTAGCAAGAGGAATAGATAGGTAAATGCAAGAAGAGTCACTGCAATTATCCTAAATTGTCCCACAGATGAAAGACCAGGAAGCCCAGATCAAAGCTGCTGCTGTTTGCAACCAGGGTCACCCCCGAAGGAACTGCTGGTCCTGGGTGAGAATAGCTGCTGAGGGTGACCTAAAGGCAATCTTGTTGTGGGGCACTGCTTGGAGCAGCAAGTAGTGACACACCAAGCAACACTTGCGACTTCAGAGATCTCTGACTCACTCTGTTTTGCCCTGTGATCACCTTTAGGAGAAAGGTAAGTTATTCCTGTACCTAAGGAAAAGGTGTAAATTACTGTTTTTCATTCTCTTTCTTATTACAGAGAAAAAGTAAGTGTCCATGCTAACGTAAAAGACTTGACCCTCACCTGACCCTCACATCTCCAGACAGAAGGCCAAGTGACAGGAAAAGGGACGAGTTAGATGTGACTCATACGTGACAGGCCAACATAATGAATGAGTTAAAAGTAAACAGGCTTCACCATGTGTTGTGTATCAGATCACCATGTTGTTCAACGAAAATACATACAATTTGTCTTTAAAATATATATAAATAAATGAAAGGAAGAATGAGTGGGTTTTAGAAAGCCTTATTAAAGCATTATTCTTTTTCTAAGCCTCTCGACTGAGGTCAGTTGTATCTAATTGTAGAGAACACAAAAACTAATTCTCTGCCTTTTCCAAAGGTGGAGATTTTCTTGTCATTGTTGTTGTTAAAAGCCAATTAATCCTATGCTATTTCTATGAGTAACTGACTTTTCTCTTTAGGTTTTTAGATTAAAAATCTTTTTTTTCTCTAGTTTCAGTCAGTCCCAGTTTTATTAAAATGAACATCCCTTAGGTAAAGGCTTAAAACTTTGCAGGTTTTAAATGTGTTCCTAGTCTATGCAGACCCTGCCTCTTTGGGGATTTTTCACTGAATTCTTAGTGTACAGAGAGAGCTTTAGTTCTGCCACAGCTAACAAACAAGAACATCTGACACGAACACTCAAGACCACCCAAAAAAATGATCAAATGTTTTTAAAGCCAGAAATATAAACAGAAAACTTACTTTAAAATGTATTTTTCTCTTGAGAATAAAGATTTACCTCACATGAAAGCTTGCAGCATCATTCTAAGAAATTAGTTTAACCTGTATTTTCAAATATAAAAAAAAAGTAATAACAATTCTTTGAAGCAAACATTCGAGAGAGACTTTTAAAGTAAAATGAGAGCTATTTGATTGAAATAGGTATTTTTTTCTGCTCAGTTCAAAGTCGGATTCTAGTCAAGAGGTCATATGGTACTCTAAATACTCCATTGCATTTTCTTTTGACTCGTTATTTCTCTGCTCATTTCTACCTTCAGGAGTTAATGAAATTTTAGGAAAAGGCAATGAAGATCTAGCTCTCCTTGCATGGGTAGAAGATTATGTATTCCTAAGTATTTGTGTGTAATCATTAATTTGAATTATTCTGATTTAAGTTTTACTATAGGTCAACCTGAGTAGTCATCCCACTATGTAATATACTCAGTAACATTAAGACTGTCCGCGTAGTTGTTGCATTGAAAAGCCTCTGTTCATTCTTTTGATCTTGTTTGAGATGAGAAGACATAAAGTAAGATCCGGTGTGGCTCTCTGTTTAATACAGTTACACGTGAGTTGTAAACTGTCTTGGAAAGGCTGAAATCACTATTATAGCCATAAAATAACTTAGGTGCTCAAGCACATACTAAATATTTGAAAAAGTAAGAGCAAACACAGCAAAGCATATCAACTATATTTTCACAAGGTTCAATCACAGATTTTAAAAATATTCTTTATTTTTCCAATTTTAAACAACAAATATGTATGATATTATGATAAAAACCCGCTCATTTGTTTAAAACATATCGATGTAAGTTATATTATCAACTGAATAAATTAAATAACCACTTACGTGAAGTTTCACACTTAAATTTAAAAGAAGTCAATCCCCTTCCAGAGGAAAAAGGAGGAAGAAAATCTCATTAATGTAACAGTTTCTTATTGCTTCCCGAGGTGCTGATGAAGTTGTGCGATCCATTCCCATAGATCCTGGTCCTCTTGGCTATGATGGCAGGTGTCTGCACAGCTGCAATAGTTAGGACCCCATCCTTGGATGCTACAGGGCCTCCTTGACCACAATCACAACTTTAACCATTGTCCCCTGAAGGGCTTTCAGCCTCAGCCACTGACTCTGCCAGAAACAGTTCTCATCTGTAATTTAGTTCCTGTGTCACTTCTGGGTTACTGATTTCAGCCCACCCACTTTCCTGCCTCTGGGATAGTGCATTTTGACCCATCTTTGTAGCATTAGGAGTTGAAATAAGGCTCCTGAGCTCTTAATTAAAATTAGCCCACACTTTAGTGACCAGAATTATATATGTTTCTCAGGGAGTAACTGCTTTAATCAAGTCAACAAAAATTGAATATCTTAATCTCAGGACCATGGCTGGCTCCTGACTCTACAAGTCCTGACAATTAAGTTTGCGAACTCACCACTGTGTACTTATGATGGCAGTACTGTAAAAACAACTCAGTAAGGTGTCATAACCTTGATATATGTGTTTCTCACAGCTGTGTTCATGTCGACATGTTGCAGCGAGTGGAATTTGTTATTGTTGCTGCATGTCCTTTGTGCTGTCACAAGAATGTCAAAGCTTGAATTAGAGCAATGAACAAACATCAAATTTCTTGTTAAACTTGGCAAGAGTGTAAGTGAAATCAGAGACACATGAGTCCAAGTTTATGTGGATAATGCCATGAATAAAACAGCAGTGTACAAATGGATTATACTTTTTAAAGGGAGAGAAAGCATCACTGCTAGAGATCAGGGCAGCCAATAAGAAGCAGAATTGATGAAAACATTGCAAAAATTCATCGACTTTTTATGCATCAAAATTGTCGATTGATTGTGAGAAGCAAAGCAAACCAAGCAAACATTGATACAGAAACAGGAAAACCTTAACTGAAATCTTAGCGTGAGAAAGGTATGTTCAAAAATGGTCCCAAAGGAGCTCTCCTATAAACAAAAGCAAAGGGGAATCAAAGTTTGCCATGACCTTTTGGAGAGGCAAGATGATGTTTTGGGCCACGTCATCACTGGTGATGAAACATCGGTGTACCAATACGACCCTGAAACAAACCATCAAAGTGCACAATGGAAGTCAGCCAACTCTCCATGACCAAAAAATGTGCTGTCAGTGCAAATAAAGAGTCAAAACGATGTTACTAACTTTTTTGATATCAGAGAGATTGTTAATTATGAGTTTGTACTAACTGGACTGTCGACCAAGTTGACTATTTGGAAGTGCTGAAAAGTCTCCATGAGAAAGTTAGACAAAAATGACCTGAACTTTTTGCCAACAACTCAGGGCTCTTGCATCACGACAATGCACCAGCTCACACGGCACTGTCTGTGAGGGAGTTTTTAGCCAGT
Source organism: Lyroderma lyra (assembly GCA_004026885.1). Lineage (NCBI taxonomy): Eukaryota > Metazoa > Chordata > Mammalia > Chiroptera > Megadermatidae > Lyroderma > Lyroderma lyra. The sequence continues at coordinate 74,228 of PVJL010001733.1, read as the reverse complement.
ACACAAATAACCGTATTGGAATACCCTCCTTACTCACCTGATCCAGCTGCCAATGAATTTTTTCTTTATCTGAAGATAAAGGAAATATTGAAAAAAGAAGACATTTTGATGACCTTCAGGCCATCAAGGGTCATGATAATAGCTCTGATGGCCATTCCAGAAAAAGAGTTCCAAAATTGCTTGGAAGGGCGGACTGACTAGGCACTGGCATCAGTGCGTAGCTTCCCAAGGGGAGAGTACTTCGAAGGTGACCACAGTGACATTTAGCAATGAGGTATGTAACACTTTTTCTAGGATGAATTTGTGAACTTAATTGTCAGACCTCACATCTTTGAACAACTATAATGTGTCATTCAAGCACTCTTACTTCAATAACAATGTCTAAGCCAGGAAACTAACTAGAAGCCTGCTTCCTGAGCAAAGTGAGCAGCACGTTAGCCTCAGCTTTAGAGAAAATTCTACTTATACATTCATATCACTTAACAAGTGGCTTGGACAAGAACCAGGACCAAAACTCAACTGTCCTACGTAAGTCTAATATTTTCCATTGGGAAATATTTTGTCAGATTTTCTACCTCAGTTCTAATAAATCACCAAGAACTCCCTGCTGACTACACACACACACACACACACAGAATGTAAATGGAGTCCCCTTTTCTGGGAACATCTCAAGGCTATAGTCACCATCCATGGCAAAGTATTTTGACAGTTGAGAGGAAGAGACTCTCAATCTATAGATTCAAGTGATGACTTTTGCAAATTGTAGTCTTGTAAGTGTACAATTGATTTGCAAATGTGAATATTGTTGCATAGAAAGACAATCTCAGCATAACAATTTTCCCATGGAAAAAATAATCGAGGAAAAAATATTTTCGAAACTGTATGAGATGACTTCCGCCACCAAGTAACATCCTCCCTGAGGCATTACTCAGTGCTTCCCACACACACAAGAATTTGGGGGAGTTCCCTGGTGGTGTAGTGGCTCAAGGCTTCGGCGCTGGCGCTGTCAGCACTGCGGCCTGGGTTCGATTCCCGGTCAGGGAGCTACCCACATACCAAAAAGCAAAGAAACAAAACAAAAAAACAAAAACAAAGAATTTGGGGTATTCTGTTACTTGAGAGAGACAATTAAACATTTCTAGAAAATTGAATAAAAGGGAACGAGTGTTACAAAAAATGATGTCTGTGACTTGCAGCAGGACAAGGGGGAAAGAACGGAAGGAAAAAGTCACTAGAAAGAGCAGGAAGTGGTTTTGCTCTGCCTTTGCAGGAAGGGGGAGAAGTTACAAGAAGAGAGAGGAATTAAATCCCGATACGGTTCACCTGCTAAAAATAAGAACTTGTTCGAGAAAACGCAACTAACTACGCGCATAAGGAAGGATTCAGCCAGAAGCTCACATTACAGCATCCTACTGCAAGAATAATAAGAGCCAACATTTATTGAACACTTGCTATGTGCCAGACACACTTCTAAACACTTTATGTGTTAACTCATTTAATGCTCATAATAACTCTAGGAGGAACTGAAGCCAAAGAAAATCTGGGAGCAGAGTCTGAGGTAGAGACAGAAATTCACTCCCGGCTCCATGAGGATTAGGACTGATCGGGTGTCACACTCAGCATGGGACTTCAGGAGCCTGGACACTGTCAGATTCTTGATCAGCTTCTGCAGGCTACAAATCCAATGTTTTATGTTAAAAAAAATCTTCTAAATGAAGTATAAGCACTAGAATATCTTAATGTCTTTTCCAGTAGCTGAACAAAATAAAAACTGGTGCCAGGGACAGTTCTGACAACGGTTTATACTGATATTTGATAAACATTGCCTTGTGTTCAGGAAAGAAAAAAAAAAAGGCTGTTCAACCAAAGTAACACTACATAAATGAATGAAAAGCCAAAGACACGTCTCTGAAAAATGTGTCTAATTATAGTTTCCTCTGGGCTGGGTTTTCTGGGGGATTTTTTAAATTTGATTTTTGTTTGTTTTCTTTTGTTTTGTTTTTGCTTAAGTTTTACTGGAAGTATGAACTCAAAAAAATTGCAGGTGGGTGTGGGGAATATATAATATATATAAAGAAATGACAATAGAAAATAAAATACCAACTAAAGAGATAATGATCATACTTATTTTTACTGTATCTGGGTGATTTTTGAGTTTACATTGAGATAACCATGAAATACACCAAAAATGTGTTAAAACCCAATTCTTCTAGTTAAAAAATAAAATCCAGTCCAGCAATTTCATAAAGGTCGCCTTTTCTCTTTATTTCAATTTTACAAAAAAATAAAAAATCACTCTGCTCTCTCAGCGGTATTCTTTGCTCCTTTAAATTTCCAAACTCGGTTCTGAAGCTGTTGTATGATTGTTTTCAAAGACTTCTGGTGAAATATTGGAGGGCGTGTTTGTGCGTGTGTGTGCGTTTTCGTGTTCACACACACACACACACACCTACACACAAGTGCACTCGTGTGTGTGTTTAACAATAAAAATAAAAAAAAACTACCTTTCCGTTTGGGTTAGAACTGAGATGAAATGAGGAATGGCCGCCACCAAGCAGAAAATGTGCTCACTGTGTGTGTGCCAGTTAATTACGACACTTCAGAGGCTCTTCCGAAAGGATAAGGCTGCATACATTTAGCTGTAATCCAGGCAGGCAAAACTAATTTGCAGGGGATGGCCTTATCTAGCCACTGCAGCTTTCTCAGAAAATTAACCTTGGATATTTGGGCCTAATTCAGAAAGCGTTTGATTTTTTTTTTCCTTTCCCTGCTCAGCATAAGAGAATTTTTGAATTCAATACAATACCTGACTTTTTAAGAGGCACGATGAACGCTGTAGGCAGTTCAGAGTTATTACTGACAAGCAAAAACGTATATTTTATATATACACATAGATGATTGTCCTTCATGCCCATTATCCTGCCTTCTTACATGTGCATCAGAGGGTTTATAACTGTAGGTATAGGGGGTTTCTTGGATTAAGAGAGGGATGCAACTCATGTTCAATGTACTTAGAAAAATTCATCAAAGTTCATTGCAGAATAAGTCATGCATACTGACTTGCTCATTCCAGTGGAAATGAAAAAATCCCCATAAAAATAGAAGTTTAATGACGTGTTGGAGCCAAGTCTTGCCTGTCATTGTAATTATCACTGATTTCGACCCTTCCTTGATCTCCCACTATTAATTAATCTTTTAGCACAGCTAAAAGTTTACCTTATTTTTTAATCATGCAATCGTTTATTCAAACACTTACTGAAGTCAGCATGCTTTCTTCAGTTTCTCATTTAATCCTCATACTAACCCCATTTATATTTCAATTGTTTCACCAGTGCAAGAGGCAAGGTTTTCATGTGTCAACATTTCCAGTGCATTTTTAAATTTCTCAAAGCAATGGCAATATATAAGCATGGAAAGAGGTCTAGTGTTTTCATGGTCAGATTTAAGGTTTTTCCCCCCAAAATTTTAATTTTGTTTTAACAATATCTTTAGAATACAAATATAACTAATTCCTATTTTTCTAAATTTTAAACCGCAGATTGAATTTTTATTGACCAGCTTTACAAATAAATTCATAATAAGCCCCACTTGACCATCAATAATGGCTGAGCTGAACTTTAAAGAAAACATTGTTTTTATATATCCCATCTAAAATATAATTATTGTTTTACTGATCTCAAACCATAGGAATTACTTATTCTAAGGTGCCATGAACTCAATTGGCAATAATTGTTCTTGAGGATGTCACAATTAGGCAGAAAAGATATATATATATATATATAATAATAATAATAAAAGAGCTATTTTAAAACCTAGATTGCATATTGAATCATGAAATGGGAAGCAATGACTCCCATTTGGATCTAAATTTTCCTCATGCTTGCTCAATAGCTAAGGCTAAATGTTATGCCTATTTATAGTTACACTCTAGGGTGAAAAGGGGGGGATTAGATGTCATAAAGAATCATACATAATGCATAAAGACTTAAACTATATTTTATGAGAACTGAAAAATTTAAGAAACTGGCTGAAATATGGAAATGCAGCGCCAAGCTGAACTTCCTCATACACAATAATGTTAATAAAGATTTAGCAGGCAAAAACACAGTAAACCCTCAAACCATCTTGGTCTGATCTACATTTCTCCTACATATACTATATTTTAGTGAGACATTTAAACAAATATATTGAGGCTAAATTTGAAGGTCACTGGGAAAAAGACATTACTATAGATGTCAATGTATTAAATATCTGCTATCTATGGAATAAAATTACAAAACAAACAGATATTGTATGCTTATATACTCTTACCTTCCAATAAATCAATTTACAATTGATTTTTTTAAAGACTTTCTTTTTTAGAGCAATTTCAGGTTTATGATGAAATTGAAAGAAAGGTAAAAGAAGCCAAGCCCCTCCCATTATCAATGTCACTCACCAGAAGGGTGCATTTTTTGCCAAATAATGAGCCTCATTGCCTCATCATAATCACCCAAAGTCCATAGTTTACCTTAGGGATGAAATTGACTCTTAAAAGATACTTTCTATTTCAGCCAATTTCTTAAAAAACTGATCAGCTTGGTTATACAGAAACCCAGTCACTATAACAACACAAAACAGAACAAGGTTCTGTAATTGATCCCACTGTGCAGCAATCACCCACAGCATTGTAGGTCCCTCTAGGTTGGAAGATTCTACATAATCACACTGATTCCCCTGGGGTCTAATGCAGTCTATGTAGCATAGCAGGGCACACAATAAATGCTGGCCAAAAGAAAGTGTGATGGAATAAATGTATACATGAATGAAAACAGTTAAATTGTTTTTTTTACCATCTCAGTTCTCTGAGAAGTTCTGGGGTGTTCTTGCTGGTGGCTCAAGGGTAAAGGATCAAAAATCACACCCACTAGTTCACCGTTTTATCCCCATAACGACCCCATTCCTCTCATCCCGTGAACAAACTTCTCATCCAACTTCAGCTAGAGCAACCTTAATTTTTAAAGTTTATAGAAAAAATATGGTGATGCTTTGAAAAGAAAATGGTTCAAGTAAGAGTTTGATTTACCTGAAAAGTTCCAGGAAACTTATATGACATAAAGTGAAGTGCATGTGTTATCTATTTGTTTACCTTTTCTAAAAAGACACATTAATCTTACCATGTCACATTTGTTACACAGAATGTGGTTTTCGTTTTCAGTTGTTTGGTTTTTAACAAACAATAATATTTACTCTTTCATAGTTAAAAAAGCACTTCTGTTCTTTAGCCTTCATTTTCTCAATTATCCAAAAAGGATCTCTCATAATTTACTAACATTTCCTATGCTAAAATTAATCACATAACTTTTCTATAGCCTTCCATAGAGTTTCAGAAATTTACTAAACAGAGTGAGTTTTCATTAACACAACATCCTCTTTTTATTCAACCAGATTTTATAGGTTGCCTATAATGGACTGGAGCCTTGTGTAACAGTGGAACTATAACAGTATCTGTTTTCACAGAGAACGTGATGGTCATTTACAGTTTGAATCCTGGAGAAATTTTATTACTATCATTTTGGTATCATAAGTATATACAGCTTATAGTAACCAAATCAGCTATAGTTTTACAATTATATTTTTAAAACTATAGCACTCCCCAAATTTTCATTCTTGCCTCACTTGTTGAGGACACAGTGGAAGGCTCATTGCATTTCTGGTTGTAACAGTAATGAGCAAAGTGAGTACTTTAAGAGCAGCACAATAATCTGTTCAAAAGTGGGATCCATAATTCACAAGTGTAAACATAAATTTATGCATTTTGCTGAGACCCATATGCTTTCTAAAGAACTGCCCCTTATCCCTGTGCATTCCTTTGGTACAAATACATTGTTTTATTTCTTCTAGAACTTTAGGCATTGCCAATAATTATATTGACAAGCATAGTTCCAATTTGTCTGATTCACTGTCACACCGAGTTGTAGCCTCCACATTCAGGTGCACATTCCTTAGGATGAGTTTGAGAGGATTATTGCATTGCAGTGCAAGAAAAATAATACTGGTACTGTAAGGTATGTTTATGTTTACAAAAACTAAGTTCAATAATCATTAATACATTCATTGACACTAGCATCTTCCTTGTTGCTAAGTCGTATTAGTTCTTTACATATTTTAGATATTAGACCCTTATCTGATGCGTTATTTGCAAATATTTTCTCCCATTCAGTTGGCTGTCTCTTTGCTTTGTTGATGGTTTCTTTTGCTGTGCAGAAGCTTTTTAGTTTGATATAATCCCATTCATTTATTTTTGCTTTTACTTCCCTTGCCTTTGAGGTCAGGTTCATGAAGTCTTCCTTGAGTCCTAGCTCTATAAGCTTAGTACCGATGTTTTCTTCTATACAGTTTATTGTTTTAGGTCTTATATGAAGGTCTTTAATCCATTTTGAGTTAATTTTTGTATATGGAGAGAGTTCACAGCTCAGATTCATTTAAAGACCATGACATTTAATTGTGGTGGAAGACGTAGTGTTTCTAGAAGTTGTTATTAACTGTGTACAGAGGGGTATTACATTGAAAGTATAGTGATGTGCTTCTTTCCTCACTCTTACCTTTCCTGTCTTGAGCTCTCAAAAGGAAGGGTGCTGCCACGTAGTGAGTAAGGTACCCTGAGAAAACCATAGCAGTTCTACCAGATGAAGTGGGGAAGTAGCACTACTTTCCCTTTCTCGTTCCTTTGCAGCAATATCATGACATATCGCAGTTCACACACACCCTGTTACATTAACTTATTGATTAGATAGCATACAGCAAGCAACCACGACAAAGCGTATGGATTTAAAAGATGTATACAATCCACCTCAGATTGAGGATACTCCAATGTCAAGTGAACAATAATGGCTGGGCTGGCTTCCCAGTTCAAGCTCTGCATCAGTCATGTTATAAAACCAAAACAACAACAATCCCATCTGCCAAAGTGTCAGCCTAAAACATCCAACTTACAAGATTACTTGAGTGATGGACTTACTTACACTCTAGTCAACTATGTTCTGTTAAAGAAAACAAAGTAATTTCTAAAAGACTGTGTAGTCCACTTTTATCATCCTCATACTTTCCATTTTTATGTATGCTGTACATACATAAAGTAGTTCAGCCTCATAATAGATACATAAATCAATCAATAGCAGAAGCCATGCACAGAATTTTTGCTAGTGGGGTTGCACAATATAAACACTTTGGAGCCCACCAACCCAGAGGATTGTACTCTATTGCTACCAGGGGTGTAGGCAGTGGACACAAATGCCCCTTCCCACCTTCATAGAAATCCCCAAACTCTCCTATTTCCACTGACAGAGGATAATGACTGAAAAAGAGATACAGCTATTATAGAAATGAGATAGTCCCAATTCTATTAGTCCTGGTAGCATGCCTCTCATTTGAGCCTCCATGACAATAAAATGAGCTCATAAAAAATGTCCTTTTACCATCCCCCTTCAACGAACTATAAAACAGATTCCAAACTACATAACCATTAATCCCTTTTATTTAGCCTTTAGAAATTGGGAATGAGGTAGAGATTTATTTAACTGTTTTAAAGTTTTACACATAGTAGCCTTCAGTGCCTAAGCTTAGTGGTAAGACAGGTTTTACAATTTAAACTGTTAATGTGATTCTTCTTGTGTTTTCGGTTTGGGGATCTTTGCATTATGAGTGGGCATGTCAGACAGTGGATCAGAAAGAGACTTTATAGTCTAGCCCCTCATCTCTAGGCCAGGGAACTTGCGTATCTGCAGATACTTGCAGGCCCTAGAAAGACCAAGGACTGGGATCGCTTTCTGATTGGAATTTAAAATAACTCTCTCTAGGTCTGAAATTTCCCATGGGAACATTTTTAATTCAGCCTTAAAGTCCATTAGCCAAGCTTGCCCTGAATCTGTAATTTGGGTCTAGGTTGTAATTTTCAGATCACAAGCCCAGACATTTTACTACCTGATTCACATATTCAGCATTCATAAAGTATTAGAGGTAGAACTGTAAATAAACAGTGAAGCAGCACTATGGTAGGTAACACAATAGAAGTGTGAACAAAGTGATATGAAAGCACCAGTGGCTGACAGACCATCTTCACCCAGATGACTCAGGAAAGCTTAGGACTGTGTCATATTCTAAATAGGTCTCCAAGAATGACTCCCATAGGCAAGGGTGGAGAATTGTCCAGGGAGAGCGTACCACGTATGCAAAAATATGGCGGCCATGGATGTTCACGATGGGCAAAGTTAGGGCATGGAAATGAAGCAAAGGAAGAGGTAGTGTCACAGAAGGCGAGACCAGTAAAATAGATCAAGATTAAATTTTAAGAGGCTTTTAAGAGACCTTTGGAGAATTTAGATTTTTGCCCTGGGGGACTAGAGAACCATCACAGATTTTTAATTATGAGAGTGGTTAGACATTTTTCTTAGAAAGAGCTCTTCCAGGCATACACTTCTCATTCACTTAGTAGCTCCTGACCAAGTAAGTATTCACTATAGGTTTTTATGGTGTGTTTCTGAATCCTTGACATTTTTATAAGCAGCTGACCCCACGTCTCTTACAGAAGAACTTTAAAATGTGTGCCGGCTCTCCATTCTAACCTCCTATGTAATCTATCCTTTCTATTACCACTCCAATCTTGACTTTGGCTTATATCAAGCTTGTCCAAACTGCGGCCCACAGGTTGCATGCGGCCCAGGACTGCTTTGAATGAGGACCACACAAATTTATTAACTTTCTTAAAACATTATGCATGAACCTTCTTTTAGCTCATCAGCTATTATTAGTGTTAGTGTATTTTATGTGTAGCACAAGGCAAGTCTTCTTCTTCCAATGTGGCCCAGGGGGGCCAAAAGGTTGGACACCCTTGGCTTACTCCAAAAAAGTAGAATTTGTAATTTAAAGTCAGTGATCCATTGTGAAATTCAATTTCCCAATTGCTTCATTAATTTATGTTTATGATTTAATGATATTTAACATAGTATGCATATTCAAAATGCAATAACCTTCCAAATAAAATCTAGGACAAGATTCCAAAAATACCTGAGATTTTACAATTTTTTCTGAAGACAATCAGCAGGCATTTAGAAAATTAATTTTGTTTTACCCATTATGAAGAATGTATCATTAAAAGACCAAAAATAGTCAGGCATTTACTCGTGGAATACAGAAATCCATAGAATTAATAGACTACACCACTTCCCCTCTCCCCCATCACCCAAATCCCTGTGAAGCTGCTCACCATTTATGCTTTCTGAGTAGTCCCTGTAAAAAACATCTTTATTAAAAATTAGCCTGATTTTATTTTTTGCCATTTATTACTTATTTGACCAACTTCTCTTTTAAAAAAATAATACTAGCCAGAAATATTAGTGACAAAGTAAAGAGACAGCTTTATCACATTAGAAATGAACACACTAAAGTCAGATAAAACTTTTTGTACTGTCAAAACCTGGTTAACAACAAAATCATTTGATATTGTGGAAAACTATTTACAATATGAGAAAAATTGTATTGTGATGCTCGTCTCTGACATTTTGACTTCATAACACTGATATAAAATTTATACTGTTAAAAATTTATTTTGAAAATAGTGTTGGTAAATAGAACATAGTTGGAAATTATAAATTTTGAATGGAAACAGAGCATTGATATTAGGGTGGCTTTGACATGAGTTCACATCCTCACTTTCATTTACCCATTTGAGCTTAAATTTCTTCATCTGAAAAGTATCTCCTCATTCATTTACTCATTCATTTAGCAAATAGTCACCTAGCAAGTACTTGGACAAAATACCATGCAAAGCTCCAGAAATACATTATGTGTAAAACATCTGCCCCTGCCCTCCCAGGGCTTATTTTGTAGCAAGGGAAACAGATATGAGACAGTTAATTATACAAATTTAGGTTTAATTACCATCGTGGCAACTCTGAATGAAAAGCATTTAACAAGAAGTCTTGACCTCTCTAATCCAGAGTCAGGGAAAGCTCCTGGAGGAGGTGCTATCCAAAGTAAAAAGTATGAAAAGACAGGGAATAATTAACTGTATATTGGGGAAGATGGGCCTTCAGAGGAAAGGAAACAAATCAACGGCCTTGGAGGATCTCTGTTTCTTCAGAAAACCGTAAGTCAGAGGGATGAAGTGCAGACAGGGAGGAAGAGATAGAAGAGGAGGCTGGCACAGTAGGCAAGAGCCATGGCACATCTGATAAGTATTTTAGTTTCTATCCTAAGGACAAGGGGAAGTTACTGGAGTGATTTAAGGAATAAAGTGTCTCGAGGGCTTTGACATTATTTGGGAAGATGGCTCCAGCTGTCCTGGGGAGGATGAATTCAAAGGAAGAACAATAGGTAGAAGTACAGGGAAATCAGTTAGAAAACCACTGAGCATTCTAGCTGAGAGTAATGGCCATTTGTAGTACAGTGGTGCCAATGGAAATGAGAGAAGTCAAGAGATTTGAGAAATTTCAGTAAGTTACCTTTGGCAAGAGATGGATATAGACTGTATTGTGCATGAGGGGGCTGGGGTGGGTGGGGTTAGTTTGGGGCATCCTGAGTGCAGAGGGACTGTGACATAGCCAAGTAAAAATGCCCATTAAGCAGTTGAATACATATATAGATACAAAACTCAAGGCAGAACTCAGAGCAACAGATATTAATGTAGATCAGAAAATTCCATATAAAACATCACTAACAATGTCTGAAACTTAGTGGTGCTTACCCCTATCCTAAGCAATTCCTATTCTACTTGGTAACTTTCTTGCACGAGTGAAAACAAGTAGTCCTGTGTCCCATCTCCCAGACTCCTAAGATCAATAAATGCCGAGAGTAATTGCTTTAATTACATGCAATATTTAAATCCTTTCAAATGACCTCTATCATGACTCTAAGAACATCCCACAGGTTACGGAAATAGAGGAAGTTGTATGTTACAGCTCTACCCAACCATTTGGCAGGCGAGAGCAGGCAAGGAGGAGCCCCAAGCATTCTGCAGGAAAAGCTTCAAATGGTAGAGAAAGCTGCATATGGTGAAGCATATGTTAAATCAACAATGTTCAGTTTCCTAAGCACCAAGCAAAATTTGTCAGGAATACCCACTGCTCTAAGACATAGCCACGCTTCTCAGACGGTGTGCTCCCTTATCAACTTTAGCGTATGCTCAGTCATTTTGGGGTTTCTTCTGTGCTCTTTATACCTATAATTTGAACATAGTCCTTTCAAAAAACATCATTTTGAAAAAAAAAATCAGTTTCCATACAAGATACTACTACTTACCACAACCCTTGGTTAAAAGACTATTCCCAAACATTTATAGACTTTAGCTAACAGAAAGATTGGTTATAAAAAAACATCTCTTCTCTATCCAAGCAATAGCTGAAGCAAAGTTCTTTCCTTTATTTTTTTCCTCCCCTAGAGCAGGTTATAATTAATCTCAAGATATTGAGTAGGTGAGTATATGTTACCCATGTTCAGACTTGTGGCATATATCCAAACTTTGCACATTTCAGTTTTAAAAAGTATCTTCAGAAATACAATTCTTGTCAATGAGCCAGTAAACTGCCTACACACTGTTCTAAGCACAATTAGTTAAAGCATTTTTTTTTTAGCCTAGATTGGGCTTTTTTGCACCAAAATGTTTTGACTCAGCTCAGAAGTTAAAAAGTTATTTATGGAAAAAAGCCTTGGAAAGTAAAGCTAGAACTGTTTTTGCATAGATGGTAGATGATAGATTAGATAGAGGATAGATAGATGATAGATACTCTATGTGAAAACATTTAAATTTTGTGTGAATCAGATAAATCAAGATCATTCTCTTTTTGTAGTCTAAAAAATGCTGATTTCTACTGAGTTCATACACAATTGAATCAATTAAATTTTTATCAAACACAAAATTCTGATAAACACAAGGACACAGTGTGATGTAAGGAAATTTTCATGCTCTCTTATGAAAAATTTAAACTGAAATAAGGTATGATCCATTAACCTTACTGCAAAGCTTGCACATTATCCAAGATCAAGACCAATGGTGATTTGCAGTTTGTAGAAAGCAACATTGGATATTAGAAAGGGCACCTACTGTTGGACTTTAGACAAAATGCTTAACTTGTGTGAGCCTGTTGTGCCACCTTTAATGAGGTGATAATTCCTACTAGGCAAAAATAGCTGAGGATTAAGTTATTTCATCTGAAGCTACTGTCATATAGTAAATACTCATAAATGGGAGCCCTTGCTATTTATTATTGTTATGATTATTATTGATCTGAATTTCATTTTTAGATAATTTATTTAAGCATTGCAACATTTCTTACTCAATATCAGTTCATCGCAGAAAAAATAATGTTCATTGTCAAGAGTCCTTGTTTTGCATTGCTCCATTACTAGTAAGTGGGCTAGGTTGTTTTCTATCAAAGTGTCATATCGAGCTTCAACAAGATTGGTCAGATCATTCATGAGCTGTCAGATCATTGTGTCCCATCAAGTGGTTATACTCACTTAAGTATTTTATTTTTTAATCTAAAAGTAGTTGCAACTTTGGTTGTTGATCCTTTATAATGAGAGTGAACCAATTAAGGATTGTTTCTGTTTTGAATATTTTTAGATGGAAATGCATTAGCCATCTTACCTATTAATATGTATAAAGCCATAATTTTTACTAAACCATTATACCAACATTGAAGAGTGTGTTCCTAAAATACTGGAGTAGATGTCCTATAACAAGTAGAGAATACGTCTTATCCACACTAAAGATATGCCAAGGCAACTAGAGTAAATAAATGGGGAAAGGGGTCAACCACCTAAAAAATTAAACTTTTAATTGGAATTGACTACTTTTATTCTCTTAGTTTAGTATGTAAAACTGAATTATTGAAATAACATTGTGATATGATATATGCGAATGCTTTATAACTTACTATCATTAAAACATTTTTTTTAGTATTAAAACTATGACACTATCCCATATACTATATTTGCATGAATATTATAAATTTGGGATAAATACCCAGAGATTTTTCCTCAACTCTACGGAAAAATGTTAATATTGAAAATAGCAAAAAGATTAAACAGATATTTCTTTTTTCATACAGATAGATGTTTTACATATTTTAGATGAGAAGTTCTGCATTATTTGACTATAAACATATAAACTCAGAAGGAAAATAAAGTTAAATTTCTTATTTAACATCACAAAAGCAAAAGTAAATTGAAAAAAAGCCTCAACATTGTTAGCTAAAAGTTTCAACTTCTGCAAATGATTAAACACACACACACACACACACACACACACACACACACACAGTTTTCTGTTCCCACTTTAATTATACTCAGACTACACAAGGGTAGATTTGTATTTCCTCTTGTTGGGTTACTAAGCCAGACTCAGTCTTTTCCCTGTTTCTGCACCAGTTCAGACCTAGTATGGGCCACAAGGTCCTCCATCTTAGAGCCCAGCTCTGGTCATGAACAACCTTGCCAGACCATTAAAGTTACTGCCCACCTATCTAACTCCAGATGTTACGGTTTGGGCAGTCTGAACCCAGAATATCTTTACTTCCTTACCTCTTACTATTCCCTAAGACCGGTTTTTCCAAAGCCTTTTGCTTGATCACATGTCTGGTTAGCCATCTTTCAAAAAGGAAAGGAAATGAGTGGGAAAGAATGGCATGCTAACATTTCTCCTGGTTTTTCTCAATGTAATAAACTTAGGGAGAGATTAATAAATTCTATAGTAAAGAAACCTTTCTTTTGTTTTAATTGGCATGTTAGCATTTTCTTTCTTACGTGACTTCAAAATTAACACATCAAAGAAAACTAACACAGTCGCTTTGTGTCTCTCTTTTTCAAAAATACTTATTAACATGTTTTCTACAGACACACTTTGGGGAATTCTGTTCTTAAAGTTACCTTGTGCTCCAGGGAAATAGACGCCTCCCCATTCTTTGATTACACTTGTGCTTTGATACTCTGTGCCATTTCCATGTGTTCTCCATCCACAACACCTCAGCTTCTCATCTCTGCCTAGTAATTTATGCATATATCTTATATTGCCTACTATATTGGAAGCTGTTCAAGGACCATGATCCATCTAGTTAACTTTATAAAATCTTCGGAATGTCATATATATGGCAGAAGTGTTGATATGTGTGATCTTAATGAACACACCATCATAGTTAACATGGTAAAGACCTTTAGGGAGGAAAGACAAGAATTAGGAGACTTTGGGGAAAGTACCATATTTTTCCGTGTATAACACGATACTTTTGTTGAAAATTGTTAGACCAAAAATTGGGGGTCATCTTATACATGGGTGTAACCAATTGAGAGGGTTTCTTAATATTGGGTTAGAAAAGTAGGGGTCGTCTTATACACATGGAAAAAATACTATGCCTGGGGGAAGCCAGAAGCTTTCTCAGCTATTAAGTAGCCAGGAAAAACTTGCCTATATCCCTGATGGTGAAGACTCAAGTGGAATGTCTTTGTTTGCAGCACAGAAAATAAGGAGCAAGATCTAACAACAGAACTATATCATACAGCAGGCTCTTCAAATGGAAGACCCTATTTTGAAAAGGTAGTAATTTTAAAGAAATAATTTCCAGATTCTCAACTTCTGTATATACTCTGTCCGAAACATAATCTGCCTGTGGATCCCCTGAAGTTAGGTTCTCCTTTCCTTCTTCCCTTTCACACTTACTGGCTTGCCATGTGACAAAAGAAAGTCACAGTCCTGTTATGGCTCATTGCTTCCCAAGGTATAAATCTTCCACAGCAGCCAAGGAACAGCTTTACTATTGCTTTAATCAAGGTGTCATAATCAACCCTCTCACCCATCCATACAATTTGACATTTTACATTAAATAATTAAATACGAAAATTTGTAATATGTTTATATTGTTGTGATTGATTGTATGTTAATATTTATAATGATAACTCAAGGCTGGAAAATAGTTTAATACTTAAAGCCTTTGGTTATATAAAAAACTTTTTCAATTTGTAAATGATTTTTGTTGTGGAGAAGTATGATAGGGTGATCAATAAAAGTCTTTCAAGCATAAAAGTATATTACATTAGAATAAAATTCTTTGCAGAAAGTAGAATGGAAGTACAAGTTCAAGGAGAAAAAAGAACAAAGTAAAAAATTTCAACTATTACATTAGATCTTATATATGTCATATATACATATACACAGGTACATACACACGTATACATATATATTTTTTCACAGATAATGACTATCAAACTACTTATGTTCTTTGTATTGCTCTGAACACATTTAAAAGTGTCAATATTGACAGTATACTTGTAACTACATACTTTAGAACTATTTTTAAAAGTTTTAAATCTTAAGTGTTTTTCTAGAGGCAGGTGGGCAAAAAAGACCACAGACGTAAGGCTAAAAGACAGAGGTTTGAGGCTCCCAGCTACCACACCCTCCTTCCCACCATGACCTCTAATTCTCTGCACTTGCCTGTCTCCTCCACCAGCTCCACCTCTGACACACCTGTCACTTAAAGCCAAGAGTTTCATTCTCTGGTAAGAATCCAAGACCAGGAAGCTCACATTACTCCAGAGCAATGGCTTGTGTGTCACCCCATCGCCACCCTTAGGATGAGCCACACTAGTGCAGCGAGAGGATGCAGCAGGGCATGGAGGCCCCCAGGGAAGTGATGACAAGGACATTGACCAGGTGGGAGAGGCCCATGGAGAGGTGCACTTTGGTTACATGAATGAAGACTGCAGCAGGCCACCTCACAAGATGAACAGCTCTAAAGACAATGCTGTGCCTGGAGGTAGTGAGCAAGCAGCTCCACCCAAGGCCTGAAAGATGGAGTGGCCTGCTGTGTAGACAGATGGCGTGGAACACTTGTGAGCCCTTCTGGGTCTTGTGAGGAGGGAGAGACTTAGGTTCAGTGATCAAGAGTGGGACCCTGAGCCAAAGGACAGGCGATATGTCCTTGAGGCCAGCCAATGCCTGCGTTTCTGGACACTTACTGGCTCGGGCTGAAGACTGCCATGGTTGTATGAGCCACACTTACACCTTTGGTTTGGAACTTCCCCCTTACAATCGCTTTCACTCTGTTCTCTTCAATCCTTGCATCAAAATCACACAGAGGACTAAGAAAATATCTACCTAAAAAGTAAATACACACAATTGAAGAAAAAAATAGTTTGATATACTAAAATTTTTCATGTTGATTTTGTACATTAATCAAATTCTGAAAATAATTACTTAGTCTTCCACTTCATTTACCTGTGTTGATCAGGCTGACTCTGCCAGAGGGAAAAACATTAGACCACGACGACGTGCTCGGGGCCATTTGCACACCAGAGGAATGTAGATTCAGTCCCATCACGGATCGCATGGAGGTGTGATCCACGTGTTTAGTATCATTAAATGTGTCAGCCACAATGCTTTCCTCTCTAGCCCACACACAAATACCCACATTTCTAGAATCTTGCCAAGATGCAAATTCATTTAAGATAGTTGAAGGTTATTTCGCCACACAAAAGAGTCAAGAAACTAAGCTTCTAAAATTGATTTCTGACTAAAGGAAAGTTCTCTGGAGTTTCCTTTGATAAATCTTTGTCTATACTTGGGAACTGTGTGCTGTGACTTGGGGAAAGGAGCACTGCCCTGGAATTAGATAACCTCACTTCTAACCCAACTCCACCACTTATTATTTATGTTACCTTAGTATCTTAGATACTTTCTCCCTTAAAATGAAGATAGCATTTGCTTTAATGGGTTATTCAATAAAAATGTAGGTAAAACTGGAGTCAATGTTAATTTTTTTTCTTTCTTTATGACACTTGAAAGGTATTATCACAGCTTTACATGCTTGGATTTGAAGCAGTCTTTACCTGAGAGCAAAAGAACAATGAAACGAAATAGAAATAGAAAATAATAGGACATTTTTGTGGGTTCAGCAAAAAGACCAACATTAGAAAAAGCAAAAACCTGCAAATTACATGAATCTAGGTTAATTGTTCAGGAGCCATTTCTGGTTGCTATGAATGCTTAGAAACTTAAATCACTTTCATTCATGAATAATGAATTGAATACATCTAATTTAGCCTAAGTTGATCTCTCAACATAAATAAATGTGTCATATAATGAGTCATATAAAAACACTATTTTTTTAAATGAAACAATATCAGGAGGATGATTTGACTTTAAAAAAAATAGTATGTTTTTAGAAAGCAACTGAAGACTATAGAAATGTCAGTGAAAAATATTTTGCATAATAATAATAATGATGATGATGATGATGATGATGATGATAGTGATATTTAGCTAAGACGTCCTGATATTTATGTTCCAGGTACCAACTGCTAAATACAGGGTCTGGCAGAAGTAAGGCCCTTTTTATGAGCTGGTAATCTATATCAAATCTTTTATTACAAAATCATTAGCATGTAATTCTGCAACATAACAATACTTAAACTACTTAAAAAAGAGTGTTACTTCTGCCAGACCCTGTATGGTAAGGAGTTACTGTATGTAAAACCCCTCCACCCATGCCCCTATATATTAGCTTCACAAGAACTTTACAACTATACATTATTATTATTTTAATAATTATTATTAATTTCCACTGTAAGAATGAGAGCATGAAGCCCAGAAAGTTACCCAACTAGAGCAGGAAGGAGAAAGCAAAGTTGGCTTGTTGAATCACTAGCCAATCATATTACTGGAAATAGTCTGTGCGATCTGGGGAAACCGAAAATAAAATGCAAACTGCCGAAGGAATTTTCCTCCTGATTCTCTTCTCACTCCATGCCCCCATGGAGCTGATATAAGCACAGATTTTTCATGAGAGCCAAGAAAAGGAGTATATTCTGCTTAAACCTATTTTATTAGTGCAAATTTAGCTCTTAGCAGTATGATTTGAAACACTTAAGAACATAAAACCATTGATAACATCTCCATTGTTTTTTGTTTTTACTAGTGACAAAGACAATACCAATAAAATACAAATATAATTGAGAAACTTAAAAATGTATACCTACTTTTATTATGCTAAATAAACCCTCTAGCGTATTATAAAATACATGTTATAATAAGTCAATATATGAAATGATAACAATTTTCTATAATACTTAAGACATGAAAAGGTAGAGATGTGATGAGTAAAGTCCTGGCTTTATTATTATTATCAGTGGTGTTATTGTTACTTCCATCTCCAAATGTATGGTACTTTTCTCAGGAATTGCAGTCTGTTTAAGAAAATGAATCCTATTTGCCTAGAGCAAAACAATCATTTCTAATCCTTGCCTTCGATTTCAATATAATCATCAAATGTGCAGTGGCACTTTGAAAATTCAGCTTGTATGACTGTCAAATTCTATACTCGCTTCTTGGAGCCCTCTCTAAGTTGTAACATCATTCATGGGTCTCAAGCTTTCATACACTCACACTGTCATAGAAAGGGAGTGGCAAAGGTTAATTAGTTTATCTAGAGCAGGGGTCCTCAAACCCTGGGCCATGGACTAGTACTGGTCCTTGGCTTGTTAGGAACTGGGTCGCATAGCAGGAGGTGAGTGGCAGGCAAGCAATGGAAGCTTCATCCATATTTATTGCCACTCCCCATCATTCTCATTACCGCCTGAGCTCCGCCTCCTTTTGGATCAGCAGCAGGGTTAGATTCTCACAGGAAACCTAAACCTATTGTGAAGTACGCATGCCAGGGACCTAGAAAAGGTTGCCCTCTCCTTATGAGAATCTAATATCTGATGAGCTGAAGTGGAGCAGATGCAGTGATTGTATAGTTGCTTCATTATATATTACAATGTAATAATGATAGAAATAAAGTGCACAGTAAATGTAATGTACTTGAATCATCCTGAAACCATCTTCTACCCTCCCCTTCCCCCCCAGTTCCTAGGAAAATTGTCTTCCATGAAACTGGTCTCTGCTGCCAAAAAGGCTGGGGAGCAATGATTTAGGGGAATGAAAAGAAAGCTCAAAACAACATAACCTGTTTCAAGGAATCAACTTAAAGCTAATAGAACAATTGCATAACAATGGTAATAATAAAAGCAACAACCAAATTAGCTTTATATTTAATAAAGCATGAACACTATTTGGACTTGGCCTAAAATTCCAAAAGAAAGTGTCCAATTTGGATCTAAGGCAAGCTAATTTTGGTGCCTGCCTTCTACCAGTAATGAGATAGGTACCAGAATCAAAGCAACCAGACAATCTCTAGCCTCCTGGAGCTTACAGCCTCCATCTGTTCATATGGATGAAGACTGGGATCTCTGAGAGACCAAGGGATAACGAACAGTGGTAAGATGATGGGGTGAGATGGGAGAAACAGGAATAGGAAAAGGTTATCAGAAAAGAGTGAGAGTGACATAACAAAAGACATTTGAAAATGAGAAAGAGAAAAGTACCCCCAAAGACTCGAAAATACCCAGCTCTGCCCCATTCATTGATCTGAAAGTGCACTTCTTATAACTTTTTTATAATGCCAAAACCTTTCATTATTACAGCAATCTTCATGAGAGTCTAAATTTATATTCTTAGATTAATATTTATAGTTTCTAAGACAAATAGTAAGGTCCCATATTTTATTATATTATCTTTCTTTTTCATTAAGACTAACATGCTACAGAGATCAGGATCTAACACTGAGGTGATGACAAGTGAATAACTGTAAATGTCAGCTCCTTATGAGGCCATAAGAGCTTACTGAATGATACTGCACTGACAATGTGTGTAGATACAAAATATACAACATACATATATTTTAATTAACCTTATCTGAATTGTATTTTAGAAAATTACTATAAGCAAGAATGACAAAATTAATTTTGTGTTGCTATAAAAATCATTTATTTCTAAAATGAAGAGGTTATTACTATTAAATACGTATATTATATGTGTAGTCTATAACTCTATATATTATATACCTCATATATTTAACAGATAAAAGCTCTGATTATTTAGAAAGGAATATTTTTAGTCATTAGATGACTATGTCATTTAATTCACTGAAATTTTTAACACTGAAATAAATTGCTTTATAGCATATAATATAGCATAATATTCCCTCCATTTTTTTATAACCTGTCCTTCAAGTATTAATTCAAAAAATAAATTTTGTTCCTATTATTTATTTTAAGTTAACTATTTTGTGAAAATTATGTTGTCTATGTCTCAGCCAAAATGTTTTACATGGTTTCCTTTAACAGTAATTATGGAAAGTGGGACCAAATCAGTATTCTTTAGACAAAGAATGCTAGCTATAGCACAGACTCAGTGTCTCTGGTGTTGTGTCAAATATGACCTAAGTAAAATTCCCTAACAATGGGTAACCTAGGTAAAATCATAGCTGGGAATTCAGTGGTGAATGAAATAGACATTATCCATGGAATCTTAGAGAGTGCAGCCTAATGAGAAGAATAGCAATATCAGAAATATATCTCTACATTTAGGCATTATAGAAAGAACAGAAATTATTACTTGAGAATGACTCACTTCTAACCTATATGCTATACACAGTTATGAAACATTTTACATGAGAAATAACTTTGGTGCCATATGTTATGTTAATATGGAATTGATGTTACTCCAACCCTGTCTCATTAATTAGTCACATATTTCCAAGATGTCACTGATTATGGCATACTATTTTTTTTATGTTTTGCTAAAATAAAAAAAACACTGTCAATTAATAATGGCATGCTCTTTTTTATAAGACACATCCCATTTTCAGAAGTATTGAAGTATGGAAAAATGTGTATCTTGGAATCAGTGAAATCTAATAAAGAAAATCTTACTCAAATCTTCCTCGGGTCTAGCCTTTTCATCATTAATCTTTCCTCAATCTTAGAAACCGGTTCTCATCCCATATCCAGTGTCAGAATATTGACTTCCTTGCAACAAATCTTTACTAAAGTCTGAATAGTCTTCCCCTCTTTTTGTAATAGACCAACATAGTCAGTTCAGTGAGTGTCCTTAATCACATCTCTCTGCCTTTTCTATGACTGCTACTAATTAATGCCTATGGCACATATCAGTACAGTTCTTCAAACTAAGGAAACTCATACTTTCTCCCAAATGTCTTGTCACTGTACCCAGAGGACCATTGTCACAAAGATAGTCCTGAAGTGACTGACAGAAAAAAGAAGAAAATGAGCAACTTTCCTAGAAATGAAGAATACAAGAATGTGTTGCATGAAGTGAGAGGAGGCAGAGCAGGAAATACAGGCTTCCCAGGTACACAAGTTTCCACAAGGCTCCATGTTGACCATAGTTCAACCTAAATGGAGTAAAGATCCTGCCTTCAGATTTTCAATACCTTTCTATCCTCCAGCCTACCAGCAACTATGCTGAAGGCCCTGCTTGTCCAAGAGGTGCAGTAACTAGCATAACTCCAGAATATTCCTGAGTGACAGCTGCAAGACTAAGTAAAACAAAGGTCAATTCCCCAGATATAACGTCTCCCAGCAGAACTGTATTTTGAGCTAGAAAAGGTTTTATCTCTGTATGTATTTTACTTCCAATTCTGATTTTTGTTTTGTTTGGTCTTTTTTTTTTATTAGAACACTTTTAGAGTTGAATGTTACCATCAGTCTCTCTCACTGAACAGACACGTCAGAGACTTTGTTATATCCAATATGACACAAGCAGGCATCGTCTTGTCTGCAACAGAACATTAATATTTCTATGTCTAACCACTTCAACTCTACTTACAAGTGGAATAATCTACACAGTTCAATGTGTACAGCACACTGGCCATTGGAGATTTGATTCCTTAGGTAGAACTTTGTTAAAGAGAAAGAAAAAACAGTCATTTCAAATCACAGCAAGTTCACTTCCAGCATCTACCCAGAGACGTGCAAATGGCTCCTGAGAGGAAAATATGTCTCACCAGGAATGGATATACCTCTGAATTATTTCAATCCTGATCTCCTATCAAGAAAACTAATCATTAGGGATAAATAGCTATGTTGTATTTTTAGCTCAGTTGAGAAGAAACCTATTATTTCTTTCACTCCTGGATGAGACATAAAATACTCTCTTATAATCTAACAACATAAACAATTCTGCTGATTTTTCAAATTTCAAGGAAACACCTATATTTTACTGTAAATGAGGGTAAACTATGAATCACAGAAGTAAAATATTATTTCCATTTCTAAAATTCTACTTTGGTTACAGATAAGAACAAGCGTAACCTACTTCAACATGCATTGACTAGAAAATCCTAATAGAATTCTGACACAGTTGGGATTTGGACCCAGTATGTGTCACTGTAGTAGGGTGGCAGTGGGTGATGTGATAATTGTCCTTTGTCATTTACCTATTCTTCTGGCATGGGGAGAGAGTCAGCAGAAACCAAACTACGTGAAATGGATTCCTCAGCAAGAAAAGAGAGAGCTGATATTAGAAGGGTGCTAACAAAGAGAGGAACCTCAATAAACAATAGAGGTTCTTCAAAAAGAGATGATTTGGATATGGGTCCTTCATTAGCTCTAAAACCCCTGCTTGTCACTAGAGTATCTTGCATTTCACTGCACTCTCCAGACAAGAAGCAGCACAGTAATACTGCCTTCTAATGTAAGTACAATGAGTATGCCCCCCATACATCTATTTAAGTAGATAATACATCATAACCCAAACATTCAGAGACCAGCAACCTCCACCTGATTTGAGCCACATGGTTGGCTTAATGTTTCTAAATGGTATTGATTCCTGATCCATGGAGTATAAATAGAGCAATGTATTAGCTACCATTAACTAATTATAGTTAAATATTATTTGAAATAAAATCTATTTCCTATGGCTTTGATGCTTATTCCCAGACCTATAATATGCTGTCTTAGTATTTTCAGTTTTGTAGAGTCTTATTTCAAAATAAGTTTTGAGCTTCTATTAGACTGGATGCAGAGGGTATTTTTAAACTTTGCTTTAGTTCAGAATACATTCATGTTGCATTGAGAATTACATGATACACCAAAAATCTACGAGATTCATAAGAATATGTCATTTTCTTGTCTTCGGAGAAAACTAGCCTAAATAGTTCATATAGATTAAATATGGTTTAATAAAAGTGATTTAGAATTATTACTGGTAAATAATGAGGTATAAACAGGAAAATGCTGAAAATTGACATCATTTCTGAATAGCATTAATTTTTAATGGACTACTCATTTGGAAGTTCAAATTAATTTATGTATTTACTTGACTACAAATATTCTTTAGCTTTAACATAATAAGAATATAATAAGTCACTATTTTTCATGTAGATTTAGCTTTTAGGATTATAGTTTATACTTGAGACAATTAAAAAAGCCAGACACTCTATCATATCATCTATCTGTTAGGATGGATTCAGTAGCAAGTACATCTAATTTAAATTGGCTTAAATACTAAAGAATTTACTGGCTCACCTACCTGAAAGACCAAAGTAGGGTAGGCTTTAGTTTCACTTAAATAAGTGACTTCTCTCTACTCTCATATTTCAGCATCTTGTTCAGGCTGCAGCAGTGTGAGTGTCACTTCTGTGAAGGAAAACATATAGAGAAGAAACCATTTCCAGGTTTCCCTGGAGAGCAAGACCAACTTTTCCAGAAGTTCTCAGCAAACTTTCCTTGCACTAGTTAGGCCAAGTTGTATTAAAGGCCTATTTCTACACTAATCACTGAACATAATGAACAAATCATTTTCACTGTTAGAAACTGGCCAAGTGTCACCTACTCCTTCTAGTAATGAGCTGCATGAAATCAGATTTATTATAGGAAGAAAAAGGGGAGAAATGAGTGTTGTGTAGGCAATTATCTACTGTCCTAGGATGAAATATACAAGCAATATACAGAGGTTGACTTAAAAAAATGTATACGCATTTTAAGAAAGGAAAAAACTGTATTAAAATTGTAATACTCAATATATACTGACAAAAGATGAATACAAGTCCATTTGATGTCTGCAATTATGGGGTACTCAAAGTGGTTACCATCAGCATCCAGACACTTCTTATTACAATGAACAATGAGCAATGTTGACCAAAGTGTTCACTTGTATGGCTGCACATGCCATTTCAATTTCTTCCTGAAGCACCGCCAGTGTAGCTGGTTTTCTATGGTACACAACATCCTATAAGGTTCCCCCATAGATAGAAATCAAAGGGTGTTAAGTCAGGAGAACATGGGGGAAACTCAAACAATGCTCTCAAATTTCAAATACCACTTCATAATGGTCTTGCGCTCCTCGAAGAACAACCATGCTTCCGCCATTTTCATTTTCCTGCCTGTCACATGGTGATGCTAGCATGTATTTCATTAACACCATCTTTTGAGTGAATGTCATACTATACATTAATACTATAATTCATTTCAACTTCGAAAAGTAATACATAGAGTACAGCTCCTAAAATGTGTATACATTTTTCGGCACCCCAGTATTTTGCTAGAGAACATAGATGGAATTACATTGTTTAGAGAAGTGTTCAGTATGTTGGCTTTCCTGACATTCTAAATGTTACAACATCCTTACTGACCATGGGAATTTGCTGTAGACATAATCCTTGCAGTCTTGCCAATAACTAGCATGAATCTTTTACTGGGGTGTGTACAGATAAAAGTAAAATATGGTCAGCCCTCCTCTCCTTTTCATTGTTATCTTTGGTCACCTGCACCAAATAGTCTTGATTTGGCCAATTTGATTAAAAGTCATGAAGATTTCAGAAAAATAAATAACCATGTATTAAACTTTTTAAATTGTGGAGGGAATTTTTTCACTATGAGTAACATTACCATTTAAAATATTATCATTTAAAATATTTTCCAAAGACAATATACAGATGACAACACACACATGAAAAATTGTTTAACATCAATAATTATTAGGGAAATTCAAATCAAATTTACAGTGAGATATCACCTCATCTGACACTTAACACAATGGCTATCATCAAAAAGACAGAAAACAACAAATGCTGGAAAGGATGTGGAGGAAAGACAACCCTCATGTATTCTTTGTGGGAATGTAAATTAGTAGTCACTATAGAAAACAGCATAGATTCCTCAAAAACTTAGGCATAGAACTACCATATGACCCAGCAATTCCACTTCTGGGTACTTACCCAAAGAATACAAAAACACTAATTCATGATATGTATCCCTATGTTCCTTGCAACATTATTTACAGCAGCCAAGATAAAGAAACAACTTAAATGTCCATTGATGGATGAATGGATAAAGAACATGTGGTATACACAGAAAATGGACTACTAGTGGGCCATAAAAAAGGTGAAGTCCTGCCATTTGCGACAACATGGATGGACCTTGAGGGTATTTTGCTAAGTGAAATACGTCAGACAGGAAAAGACAAATACCATATGATTTCATTCATACATGAAATATAAAAACCAAAAACAAAATAAACAAAAACAAACTCATAGAAGCAGAGAACAGATCAGTGGTTATCATAGGGGAAGAGGATGGAGGAAAAATGAAACAGATAAAGCGGGGTCAACTGTATGGTGATGGTTGAAAACTAGATTTCGGTGATGAGCATGATGTATTGTATATAGATGCCAAATTATAATGTTGCACATATGAAACATATAATGCTATAAACCCATGCTACCCAAATAAATGAGTAAATAAAAATATTAAAAATTAAATTTAAAAATCACTAGTAATCCCACTTCTTTAATTAAATCTCTATTAAATTTGAGGCATTGTTTTCTACTAAGTACATTATAAACTTCTCTATATATTGTTATGTAGTTTTCATACTACTATTCTTAATACTTGTAATCACCTGTGTATTCTAACGACCTTAGTTCTAAGTGAAAACTCTAGAGTGAGAACCCCACACAACAAGCATTCCCCTGGGGGTGTACACCCCACCACCACCACCACCACCACCATGTATCTAGTTTAATGGGCTCTTTCTCAGTCTCCTCCTGCTTTGAGTCTGATCTCCTCCCAACCCAGGGGCTAGAGTCACCTATCCCCACTATGCCACTCTGACAAAATATCTGATGTAGTGTTAACCTTAGGGAGACAGGATAGAGGACCAGAATTCTACTGGTTTGAAAATAAAATGTTTTAGTCTCTGTGGGCACCTTTACATTTCACATAGATGGTAGGTCCTAGAAAAGCAGTGTACAAATAAAGTAGAATATTGTCTTTTTATTTGTTTCTACAAAATGATACAGGCTTCTCCCTAAGATTGAGGAAAATATTCTATGATCAGTTTGCTCTTAAGTGTGACAATTGTCAATGCAAAAAGAAAATGCATGATTTTCTTTTCTCTCAGTGACAACGTGGATGCTTCTGTGTGAGAATGTAATGCAGATGGAAAAATTCAGTATCTCTAACTCTTATCTCTCCTTTGACCTATTTTTGTAATTCTCTACTTCCATTTTATTGATTTCAGATGGGCATGTGCATATAATGTAATCTGTCCTCTTGGACTGGACCTTCTCTTTTGTTTAATTTTTGCTGTGAACACTCTCATGAAAGCTGCATGGTAGGATTTGGAATCGAAACTGGAGGCTCAGTCTCCACCTAATAGTTGTGTGACTTTAGCCAAATGACTGAATGCCAGTTTTCTCATGGAAAAATGGAGTGAATAATGTCCAACCTTCTTACCTTAGAGTTATTTTGAGGTTCCAGTGAGATGTTTACCTGAATATTTACTCACTAAAATGCTAAAGTAATCCTAGCTTTCATGCTTAAACCCTTGAATGGCTCCTCTCTCATTTTAGAATGTGGTCCAAAATACTTATGGAGTTCTTCGTTATCCCAACTCACTTCTATCTATTGCATCACCTCCATCTCTCTGCTGGCACTCAACATTCCAGGCATGCTAGCCTACCTCACTGAATCATTTTATCTTCAACTATGAAATGGGGGGTGGGGGGGAAAGTCAAATTGTCTGTTTTTTCAAAATATCTGCTACTTCAAGGCAAGATCTTCCCAAGCTTGACTGCCAAATGGCCTTTGAGGGTGTGAATCATACTGCCAAGCCTATACATGCTGTTCTGTAGATACTGAGAAAGAGCTTTTGAACACCAAAAACATAATATTAATATCAGTGATCTTGGTATTACGACTTTATGTCTGGCCTTTATAAAAGATGATTTCCTCATTTTAAAACTGTTTCTAATCAACAGGTGTCACGGCCTGTTTCGCTAATTCAGAGTGGAGTCAACAGCAGACGGATAAACAGCTTGGCACCTGGCTTTTCCCAACTGCAGAATTGCCAAGAGAAACCCAAGCATCCTGCATCCGCTGTCTTTTTGAAGGCTTCTGTTATCATAGGAATGGTTCATTTTGAGGCTCCAGCAATGCTCGAAATTGGCTGTCTGGTATCACAGAATGCCTGACCCTGACCAGGGGGCAAATGTCAAGCCATGCCAGAATGCACAGCTTGGTTTCAAAATGACGAGCTGAATTCACTTCTTAGGAGAAGGGCATTGTGCTGGTTGGATGCCAAGAACTAAGGAAAGCTATTACATACTCAGTTTAAAAGTTCACTTTGCCGAATGCTAGTCAGTCATTGTAAATACTAAAACTAGAGAACGAAACCCCCTACTTTTACCCTTTTTTCTACTTTATGTTATTGCATTTATCTGAAACTTGAGTGGAAATACGGGCACTTAATACAGTCTCACTTTGCTGTGAGTCTGTCTTTAGTCGGGTTCCACAGAAGCAGAGCTTGAAATGGGTATTCTTGGGCAAGCAATCTATTGAGGTATTGCTTTCAAGAAACTAAAGCAGAGCGGGGCAAGACATCAATTGCAGTCCACAGGTGGACCACCAAACTATTTGGGGGTGAATGCTTGAATAACAAAATAAATAGCTAGTGGACCAAGACACTTGAAGAAGTAGCCCTTGCCCTGAAAAAGTCTGCCCAGGCCCGGGAGCAGGCAGGACAGGGAAAGAAGGTGAGCAATAAAGTAACTTGCAAAGAAGTCTGGTCTCAGACTGAACCCACAGGGAGTTTGGGAGCATAAATTGAACCTCATGGGGTGTGTCAACCAGAGGCAAGGGGGCTGAGCTGTCACCTACCCCCCCCCCCCATGTCAGCCAGTCACTGACCTGTGGGCCTCCCAGATCAGTTGGCTCTTATCAGCCAAGAGCCAACCCGCAGAAAAGTCTAACTATGAACTCTGAGCAGCCAACACCCACGGCATCCGGGGAGGGGTATACCAGCCTCGTACAGGAATCTTGGCAGGGCAGTGAAGACTGTACTCACTTCACAGGCCTGTTTTACTCACCTCATAAATTCTTGCCATTATAATTATTATAGTATTGTTATGACCATTGTTTTTGGAAAGGAAGCCCATATATAAGTGACAACGATCTTTGAGTTCTAAACTGGGCTATACTTAACTCTAATCTCTCAAAAATAACAAGAAACTGAGAATTTGGAGAAGACATAATTTTCTTTTACAGCAAATTACAGACAGCTGATCATGGTCTATAGGAAATTCATATAAAACAAGGGGTATGTAACAATTATTTTTTTCTATAAAGCACTTTATTTTTATTCTACTATTGTTATTGCAAAGGATTATCCTAAGAAAACAAATAAATTAAAAGTTAGCCTATTCTTCAAGACTCATAACCTGTGATGACAAAATAATTCTTTATTTCACCAATTAGAATTCAGTAAAACTCATCTTTATTTCCCAGGAGCTAGGCCAGAATTACAATCCTGAATGCAAACTACAGTGTATTAGATGGAATTTTACTGGAAAAGAGTTTTATTATTGAAGTCCAATGATTCAGACAATTATTTAATTCCTTGTACCCCTGTGTTTTTTTTTCTTTTTTTAATTTTCAAACATCCAATAATGACTGTTCCCAATGTTCTCAATATCCTAACACTCAGGAGCATTTTTTCTCTGTTTTGCCAGATAGTTTTTCAAGCTTAAATAAATAGAGATGTTGGATTTTACTTCTCATCTAACATTTGGTTCAATTTTGTTTTATCCTGCAGAGGACATGAAATCACTAATTGGCCAGACCTAAAAACTCCCAACTGTGGGTGAGGACATTTGCCACAATCTTAACATTGTATCAAGGTCTTGGGCAATATTACAAGCATACTAAGCATTGCAAACTACACAGGAGTGAATGAATCAACACAGATTAAACCTGGGACATGCACTATCGAGGAGTAGAGAAATTGTCTCCGTATCTTAACTCTCCCAAGTGCGCTAAAAGCTGAGAGAGCTTTGCCTCGAAAATAATGGAGCTTGAATTTCAGTGCTATTCCCTTACTCTTATTGTGTCCAAAGCCTGGAAGGGGCCCTACAATGTTTTCACATTTATCTCTTTTTAAAATTTTGCAGAAGCAATATATTTAAGATGTCTTTTCTTAAAGAGGACCTGCAACATTAAAAATATCACATACTAAAAAATTTGGATTCAGCTATGCTTACCTATTAGCAAGACCACATTTTTGTACCTAAGTAACCAAGTTGGGAGGTGATGATTCTTTTGTCACCTGAGGTCCACTCATCTTTGGGGTCAGAAGATTCAGAGCCTGTTTTCACCAATCTACCACCCCTATGGCTAAAATATTTATCTAGCAGTGCTTGTCATGGGTATTCCCACCACATCCAATGGAAATAACACCATGCAAGGCACTAGAGTGTACAGCCTTCCTGGTCTTTTTGGGTTTCTTGCCCTGTTTGCCACACGTCCTTAAATGACCACCAGGTAAGGAGCTCCCAAGCATTTATCTGAGGATACAAGACTGTCTTTTCGTTAGTGTGTCTGCAGCACCTGAGTCTGCATATGCCATTTAAAATGAAAAGGCCACAGCATTTCAGATCCTATCCTAAGGTTGCCGATTAAGGTATTTGTCTTTGGGTAAAAATCATTTGGGGCCTTCTTCTATCCTCAGGTTCTTATTTACTGTAAATTTCCTACAGCCCCGGACCACAGCTGCTCAACTTACTTGAAAACTGCCCAGGACAGATTCATTTGCAAATGGACAGTAAATAAATAGTCATTGATGATATGTGATGATTTGGGCAAAAGTTTCATTAAAGGTGTTTGATGAGAATCAAATCCTCTGGGTGGTGAGCACACAATGCAATACATAGATGATGTATTATAGAATTGTACACTCAAAACCTATATAATTTTCCTAATTGATGTTATCCCCAACAAATTTAATAAATAAGTTTTAAAAAAGAAAACACTCTGAGCCAGGATGACTATCCCAGCATCATGACTAAACCACTTCAACAGTGACTATTTACACCAGCCCCATAAATTATATAATGCCTCTGAAACCCGGCTCCATTAATAGAGCCAGAAAATATGTTTTAAAGTATGAGAAGAGCTAAAAATGATTTCTTCTCCTCTCACTGGGAAACAGACATGTCAATTTTGTTAGAAGTTAGATCACTCACCAGTGCAAGCTCTTCCGGTTACACATTAAATTCTGCTTTTCACTAGATCTCTTCATTAACTGTTTTCAACAAATTATATTTCCAGTATTTTAAAACAAGGAAATATACGCCGAGACTTAGAACAATAAAATGACTTTAAAGCAGGTGTCCTTCACTCTCAGGTCATTCTTGTTTCTATAAAAAAAAAATGATGCCAAGCACTTTACGTTCTTTATCCCATCTCAAGTTGATATGCCTGAAGTTGCCAAACAAATTTTTTCTGCCCTGTCTCTGCTCCCTGGAGGAAGCTTGGATTTCATTTTGAGGTCAGGCAGTGGAGGCAATATAATTTTATAGAATCAAAGAGGGAAAAAGCTGAATTCCTGCCCTCCTTCTTTTCCCCTTTTGTTTCTGTGGATAAGAGGTCTGAGTCACTCTGCCTGCACATTCTAACAGAGGCCTCCTGGCCGCCTCCCTCCGCCTCCCTTTAAGGACACCAGGGCCCTGGTGGCAGCTTGTTTCTATCCCACAGGCCCTATCATCAGAATTTTGATGTTCAAATTAAAGTTACACACTAGGAAAAAAATATATAGTAAGTCTGGTCACTAGGTGTTCATTGTTATTGTTATTTTTAAGTCTGATCATCAAAAATAGTCGATCCATTGCCCATTATAACATAATATCAAAGTAGGAAATTAAGGGATTTTAGTCATATTTCCATCTGACCTAAAATGTAGTAAATTAATTTTTGTAACCAGACTTTTTATTTCCGGCCACCGCCTGTGATAGTTACTCCGGGAAGGCTGAGACTGCCCCACCTTGGTCCCTCAGGGGCTGTTCGCATTTGCACAGCTCAGCACTGGTCAGCTTCCAAGGCAAGCACCTGCTTAGTGCTACAGTCCATCCCAGGTGCTGCTGCAGAATGGCAGTTCAGCTCACCCTCCATCCACAAATCCAGAGACCAAAAAGAAGTAACAGCCTCTTCGCCAGGACTCAGAACTCTGAACGATGATGCACACAGCACATAGCACACGGAGGATGAGCAGCCACAGACACCCGCTGGGAGACCGCAACCCACAACAACCCAGCAGCCACTTCATTCCATAACACTGACCAAGTTGTACACATTCTCAAAGCCCTCAAAGCCACCCTTGACCCATGGCATATCCAAAAGAGAAAAGTCTGAAAGGAGTCAAATGTTGGAGGACTTTGAGGTGGCACTGGCAGAGATGTACAGAATATCTGTCCTTCAAGTATATCTAGTTTTGAGCTAACAGAGCCACTAAAATGTCACAGAGAGGTTGAACAGAAAAGACGGCTGGTTATTTATCATATTTCTTCACCAAAGACCCCCAAAATCTATGACCATTTATATTACCTGTACAGAGCATTCATTACTTATACTACACTTACCAATTAAACAGGTAGCTATTTGAAGTGTTTTTCATATGCAAAGAGTCAGTATCAAATAACCATAGTTGTGATAATAACTGCTAACATATACTGAGCACTTGGCATGTGATGGGACCTGGCCTAAAGGCTGTGTACATTATTTTATTTGATGCTCATAACACTTCTATAAGGTAATAGATGGACTATTGACCTGGTAATCAAAATGTTGAGTTTGTATTCCTATTCTCCCACTTATATATGTGGTGTGACCTTGTATAAGTTTGTATGACCTTGTGCTACTCTCCTCATCTCTTAGCCTCAGTTTCCCCACACGTAGGCTGACCAGACATACCATTTTAAAAGGGACAGAAAGCAATGGTACTGTTCTATTTCAAATGATACGTATGGTCGGCCTAGCCTCACTGGGCTGAATTCAAGGTGTCAGTAGACTGACCGTACCAATCATTTGAAATGGGACAGTACCAATAGTTTCTGTCCTGCTAAATATGGTATGTTTTTATCAGCCTACCCATATGAAAATTGAGAACCCCATCACCTGCTTTCTATACCCCCATAAGATGATTGTGAAGACCAAGAAAAAATAGATGGGAAGGTTTTATATAAACTAACAAACTCACAGGTAAAATTATTTTATTATCTACAGAGTAAGGTAGCTTTTTTTGTTAAATTATAGTTGACATACAATATTATATTAGTTTCAGCTGTACAATACAGTGATTCGACATTTATATACTTTACAAAGTTACAATAAGGTGTTTAGGTGTCCATTTGAAATCACTGGCTATCTTTTGAAAGACAATGTTTAATTGCATCAGCTTAAATATGGCAACTTTTCCTGGGAGTGTATGTGACATAAAGCTCTTTTAACATGGCCCACCAAAATGGAGAGAGCATATAATATAGATAACACCTCTTAAGATTGCCATAAAGCATCTAAAAGCTTTCACAAAAGCCAAGAAAGTTTTGTGAAAGCTGCAGTAGGTGAAATTATAGATTCCATCTAGGCTTTATTTTAATAAGTTCCTTTAAAGATGGCGTTTTATGATATCCTACAGCTATTTAAAAGGTGTTTAAACAAACACTTCTCTCTTATACCTGCCAATCTTTTTCATCAACTCCCTATGTCCCACGGAAGTTATCAACTTGCTGTATCTTAAAAGTCTTCAATTAACTAGGGCTAATTATTTGAGAGTTGGGCCTCTCTTTTTCACTTCATGTTCTTAATCAATGATTCTGCAGAGAGCTGCTTCACGGCGTGGGGTGTTGTGGGCTGCCGGTTTTTTCTTCCCATTTTGGGTCACACGAGGGCTACTTCTGTGAAATTCAATTAGAACCTTATAATAGTTCTCTGTAAATTTCATTACTTCAAAAACAAATGGTAAGATCTTGAAAGGAACCAACAACGGCTGCAAAGAGTTTATTAACACTTTGTCAGAAAATGTGTTTTTTGTCTCATGCAGATCAATCACACCCGCTTCAGTTAGCAAGTTCCTCTGCTCTCCATGTGAAGAACACAGACTTCTCCTGTGCCCTCAAAAAATGGTAAGAACACCCAGTTCTTCACAGCCATAACACGACTGGGAAAATTTTTCCACTTTCAACTTGAAAAAAAAAGTCACTTTTCATTTGGCATAACAATTATCTAGGGACCATAAATGAGTTGGAAAAAAAACAGGATTATTTTGGAGTAAAGAGACTAAAGAAAGAAAACTCGGTAATTTTAACAAGATTTAAACCTCATCTGCCATATTCTTTCACAGAAAGCAAAGGGGAATCCAGTTCAGCCAGCCAGCGCGATTATGAGCATATTAAAATACACGCATGGGGGCAAACTGATCAAAATTAGACAGTATCAGCACTGAAAATTTAACCCTGCATTCAACAACCTACCATTTAATTTCTGTGATTATGTACAAATAGAAAATAAGAGATAGTAATTTTATTTAAGAATTGACTGAATTTTAAGCTACAGCTTTAAATAAACTGAGTAATGATAACAGCAAGTAAAGACAAAATAAAACAAACAAAACACACACACACACACACACACACACACAACCTCATTTTCACCCATGTCTAGCAAGGTCTTTTATTGTTTGCAAACTCTAATAAGCTAATTCCTTCTGAAATCACTACAACATCCAACTATACATACTCAGAAGAAGTAAAACATTAAGGTTGAATGACAGCCCCCTCAGGGTGGACATAATAATCCGTGTGGACAAGAAACAAGGTTGATAAGGAAATCTGACATAATGGAGGAACTGTGAACTGAATGCAGTCACATTTAGACAGTATTGGGAGCTACAAGTAGCTAAAGAGACTTTGAACAATTATTACACAGAATTAAATGCATGGTTTTCAATAGCCAGCATTGGCTATGTAATTGTTAGCATAGATACTTGTGATAACTCATTTGTGGTCTTTGGTTTCTGCTTTCTCTCTTAAATTGTAAGCTATTAAAGACAAACACAGTGTTTGTTTCTGTTATAACTAAATCCTTTACAACACCTGGTTCAGCCTTCTTGTGATGTTCTATAAAGTATATTAAATTTGTTTGATGGACTAGCTAGCTGTCTTACAGGGTGGCAAAAATTTTGTTAGTATTTACACAGCAATAAAATCAGTAACAATCATGTCCTCTACTTCAAAAAGGTATCACTTTTACTAACTGAAGAGTATTGCTTCTGAATGCCTCAGTCGTGCAAATAATAAATGACCACACAATGATTTTCTTTTTAATACTTTCTTACAATAAATATTTACATAATGCTTTATAGTTTACAAATTGCTGTTCTCAGTTAGTATTTCTTTAGTCTCACTTAATCTCAGAATATTTTGTTGAGCTTCTCTTGATTTTTCCAGTAACTTCCTTGTCTGGATGTTCTCCCTACTTTAACCTTTTAGTGGCAAGGAATTTCCTTAAGGAAAATAAAAATAAAAACTACTCACAAATGTTTATAATCACTGAACTATAATTTACAGTGTAGTTCCATCAGTTAATTTGCAGGTAGTCAGCTACGTTTAACTCCCTGACCATGATTACCAATTTGGTAAGTGAAATTCAGTAAGAATTATCATCACACTTAAAAATATACATCTAAACTATCAGAAAAATGTGTCTGTAATGTCTTTGGTGAGTCTTTCCCTTTTTATTGGTTTTCATTCACAATTAGCCTCTTGACAAAGTAATTAAATTATGAAAAAAGTCATAGGTTTACACTTTGTTCTATTTCTGTATTTTCCATAAAGGCCCTGATCTCATCATAAGAAAACTAATATGCATTAGTTTTAATTAACAGTAAGACTACATTTTTGGACTATATATCATGAATATTTGGTTTAAATATTAAAATTTGAGCTGCCCCTTACCAAAATTCTTAATAAGCCATTGACTGCTGCATTTACTCCTCAAATGTTCCTCTTTCCAAATTTTGGTAACCTTAAAGCAGTTACATTGACATGTAGGACCCCAGATTTCAATATGTCATTTTTCTGTCCTCTAAGACCATTGAGATCCTGGCACTCTCCAAAATTTACTCATCCCAAATCCCTTTAGCATTGATCTGATAAATTAATCTGAACTGAGGTGTCACTATGAAACAGTGTGGATGAGGACTTTCTAGACACATGTTTTCAAAGCAAAGACATAACTTCAGTGATGGTCACTTCACAGATACTCCTATCATTGTATGGAAAGCATGTGAGAACCATACCCATATCACACTGACATTCATTCACCTACTCTGGCTCACAGGCTGGTTCTGACTACAGGTCCAGATATGTGTGTCATCTGTCCATTAAAATCAATGAACTTATGGGTCCTGCACTCAGTTTACACTCCAGAGATGTCAGTTCTCCATTGAGAAGAATCGCTTGGGGGCTCTCTTCTAAGGATTCTGATGTGTTGTCTGGGGCAAAAGTCCTGAGTAATATGAGCGTCATCTGGAAAATTCGGTCCCTACCAAAAGGATAATACTCTTTTAGGGAAATAAGTAAGCAAACAAACACATATATACAGTTTGATCTTTGGACAACACAGGTTTGAGTTGCATGTGTTCTCTATACTTAGATATTTTTCAATAAACCATGGGCCCTTCATATCCTGAGTTTCGTATCTATGGGTTTTGCATCTGTAGGTTTTGTATCCACAGACCTTGGTTCAGAAACAGTATATTTGAACTCCCAACCACAGATTCCCAGTCATGGATCAAAAATACCATTTTTGATCTGCAGTTGGTTGACTGTAGGGTCAAAAGTTATACACAAATATTTTACTGTACACAGGTCCACACACCTAACCTTCTAGTTTTTGAAGAGTCAAATACATACATACATACATGTATATATAAAGAGAGAGAGAACTTCTTTTGTCCTAAAACACTTTCTCTTTTAGCTTCTATGTCACTGTGTTCTTCCAAATTGCTTCCTATATCAAATGGCTTTCTTCTCAAATTCCTCTGTATAAACACTAAATGTTATCATGTCAGGGGCTTATTTCTCAGCCCTCTTTTCTTTCTTTTTTTTTCATTATACCTGTCCTCATCAGTGATTCTCAAGTGTGGTCCTGGAATGAGCAGTCACAGCATTGTCTGAGGCAATTAGAAATGAAAATTATGGGTCCCATCCCAATGTTACTGAGCCAGAAACACTGTGGATAGAGTCAACAATCTGTGTTTTAACAAACCAGCCCTGTATGTGATTCTAACACACACTAACTTTTGAGAACCACATCCATAGGTTATCTCATCCAATAAAAAAGCATCACTAATCATTGCATGATTATGACTCCTAAATGTATATCTCTCACTTCAACCCATCCCTAGACTCCAGATGGTATACCAAACTACTAGCTTAATATATCTACTTAATTGTCTATCAAGCATCTCAAACTGAATATCACCAAAATAGATTTCTTGATTATTAACTTCTCCCAAGTTTGACCTCCTACTCTCTCATTAAACATTAAACGACACTACCATTTATTCAGTTGCTCAAGCTAAAAACTTAGAATTCATCTTTGACTCCTCTCTTTCACTCATCCCCTCATCAAATCCATAAGCAAGTCCTGTCAACTCTACATCTAAACTATATTCAGATCCAATTATTTCTATTTCTTCTTCTTCACTCCTACTATCTTAGTCTACAGAACTACCTAATGAGATAGAGTTAGCAAAAGTCAGAGAGGGAACTTAGAAAACAGAAATTTTAAGTCTTTAAAAATTGAGTCAATATGATATCTCACACACACACACACATTAAAAAAAAAAAACAAGGAAAGGGAGTGTCTCCGGTAGACACATTTATATTAATTTATATAATTAATATAAATATCTAGGTATGTCAAGAGAGATGTCTAAGAAAAGAAGATGTGACACCTAAGAGGTCAAGATAGAATTTAAGACTATATAGACTGAAAGCATGCATAAAGAAATATTTTAAAGAAGAAAAGGGAGAGGATAAGAGCTGGATGTGATCTCAAAAAATCATACTGAAGTCATACAGCAAAGAGAATTCACTGAGGACTTGAGTCACCACAAAGATAAATACTAAAAAGACATAGGAAAGAGAAGTAAGTAATTAGTTAACCTTACTGGGAATTTGTGTTCTGGACTATCTTATCCCCTCTGTCTAGAAATTGGCCAAACAGAATAAATGGGATAGTTCTCTTCATGGTAAATCCTCTGATGATTTAAACATTGGTATGAATCATCACATAGTATTTGCCATCACCCATGAAGGAAATGGAGGCATTGGACTTGTTAATACACAAAGTTTACACCAGAAAATTATATCATGTATAACAGCCCTAGCATGTCTAATGACACAAGACTTTTTCACTTCCAAACATTGTTTGGAAAAGACACCTATTGTAGCAACAAAGAGTAGCAGAAAGATAATTTTTAGCTAAAATAGAAATGATAACAAAAATTTTCATGAATAAAAAGATGAATCTCAACACAACACTAGAGTTATAAGCTGAGCTAATGTAAGGCTAAATCCACATTTTAGTGTACAAAATAATAATAAAATTTTACTTTATACTTAAGTTCATTTGACTTAGTGAATCTGCAATAGCAAAGACAACCACTTTTTATTCTTTTTAACTTACATCTGTTTTCCTATTTATTCATTTAACTAACAGCAATTAAATTACTTCTATGTGCTTGCCTTTGTGTAGGTGTCAGGGCTATGGAGCTGGCCCCTGCACCCAAACATCATACCACAGGCAGAAAGGCAGCCAGAATCATCACAACCAGAGAACATTGCAGCATCACTTCCAGAATCTATGAGGGGACAGCTCAGCCAGACAGGAGCAGTGACTGAGAGAAGGCTAAACGCTGATTCTTGAAGACTAAGTATGAGTTTTCAAGATGAAAGGAGGGGATATCCTGACCTTCCTTTCCTCACATATCCTGAATTCCCTATATAAACACTACTCAAAGTAAGGTCAATGGAATGGGGTCAGCCCACAAAGCATTTCTGGTCCAAGAAGCAGTAAATACAGAAATTAAGAGTAAACATTTAGAAATTTTTATATCAGTTTAACAGAGTAATTGTAAGTTTCTTGAATCTAGTAATAAAAAGTTAGGATTTGTATTTTGTACAATGTCTGACAATTAAGTTCGCAAACTTGCCACCATGCACTTATGTTGGCAGCACTGTACACACAACACAGTAAGGTTTCATAACCTTGGTGTATTTGTGTCTCACAGCTGCGTTCATGTCGACGTGTTGTGGTGTCTTCCTGAGTGGTGTTCATTACTGTTGCTGCATGTTTTTGTGTATTGTCACGAGAATGTTGGAGCTTAATTAGAGCAAAAAACAAACATTAAATTTCTTGTTAAATTTGACAAGAGTGGAAGTGAGATCAGGGACACGTTAGTCCAAGTTTATGTGGATAATGCCATGAAGAAAATAGCAGTGTACAAATGGATTAAATGTTTTTTCTGAGAGGAGAGAAAACATTACTGATGAAGAGAGGTCAGGGTAGCCAATAACAAGCAGAACTGACAAAAATATTGCCAAAATTCATTGAAGTGTGCATCAAAATTGTGGCTGACTGTGAGAAGCATAGCAAAACATGTAAATATCAATATAAAAACAGGAAAATTTTAACAGAAAATCTTGGCATGAGAAAGGTGTGTGTAAAAATGGTCCCAAAGGAGTTCACTGATGAAAGAAAGCAAAGGACAGGAGAAGTTCACCAAGACCTTTTGGAGAAGCCAGACGATGTTTTGGGCCATGTTATCACTGGTGATGAAACATGCCTATACCAATATGACCCCGAAATTAAGCATCAAAGTGCACACTAGAAGTCAGTCAATTCTTCACGACCAAAAATGTCTGTCAGTCCAAAGAAAGAGTCAAAATAATGTTGCTAATATTTTTTTATATCAGAGGGATTGCTCATTATGAATTTGTACCAACTGGACTAAGGGTCAACCAAGTTTATTTTTTGGAAGTACTGAAAAGGCAGCATGAAAAAGTTAGACAAAAAGACCTGAACTTTTCGCCAACAACTCGACAATATACCAGTTCACACAGCACTGTCTGTGAGGGAGTTTTTAGCCAGTACACAAATAACTGTATTGGATCACCCTCCCTACTCACCTGATCTGGCCCCCAGTGACTTTTTTCTTTACCTGAAGATCAAGGCAATATTGAAAGGAAGACATTCTGATGACATTCAGGACAGCAAGGATCATATGAAACAGCTCCGATGTCCATTCCAGAAAAAGAGTTCCAAAATTGCTTTGAAGGGGGGACGAGGTGCTGGCATTGGTGCATAGCTTCCCAAGGGGAGTACTTCAGCAGTGAGGTACGTAGCACTTTTTCTAGGATGAGTTCACAAGCTTAATTATCAGACCTTTTACTATTAGCTTTTATCTCATTATCCTAATAATTCACACTCATTTTGTTTTTAAAAAGTACTGGTCTATGATAAATTGGAAAAATAAATTAAAAACTGAACTGAAAATATGTCCAAAATTTGGAAACAACAAAGGTGTCCTTCAGTATGTGAATGAATATATAAATTAAGTACCTCTAGATAATGAAATATTACTCAGTGCTAAAAAGAAATGAGCTATTAAGCCATGAAAATACCTGGAGGAAATTTAAATGCATATTAAGTGCCAGTAGACCATCTAAAAAGACTACCTACTGTATGATTCCAACTATATGATAGTCTGGTAAAGGTAACTTGGAGACAGTAAAAGGTTCAATGGTTGCCCGGGGTTAGAGGAAGGGAGAGATGAATAGGTAGAGCACAGAGGATTTTAGTGAAACTATTCTGTATGATACCTAATGGTGATACATGTTATTATACATTTGTGAAAACCCACAGAATGTACAACACCAAGAATGAACCCTAATGTAAACTGTGGACTTTGGGTGATAATGAATAATGTGACAATGTACGTTCATCAACTATAACAAATGTACCACTCTGGTGCAAGTTGTTGATGGTGAAAAGGTTGTTCATATATGGAGGAGGGAGTATGTGAGAAACCTCTACACCATCTATTCAATTTCCTGTGAACCAAAACTGCTCTAAAAAATTGTCTACTCAAAAAAAAAAAAATCTGATGGTTAGGGAGACACTGCTCTATTTTCATTACTTTTGGACTTCCAGCTCTATCAGCAACTCTGACTATATGAAACATCAAGGTAACTTCTTGTAGGAGTCAAGAAAAAGAAGGTGGTGGAGGTGATTTTTCACCACATGCCATAAAACTTCCTATAAAAACTGACAGTTATACAATTCAAACATTTTAGAAATGTATCAGGTGAAAAGTGAAAGCCCATTAAAACCCCACATCCCATAGACACTAAGAATCATCAATATAATATTACTTTACTGTCTTTACCTTTGTGGGACAGTGTTATCGATACTCACGTGTAACTTTCCTTTTTGGTTTACTTTATCTTGCACATTTTCCAAAGCAAATGCAAAAAAAATTAACAATAACTGTAAAGAGTGTCTACCATGTGCCAGTGTTCTAAAAATTTTATAATGAGTTATTCATTTGCTTCTCATGAAATCCTTTGAAGTAAATACTATTATTTTGCTTACTATAGAGATGAGAAAACTGAGGCTCAGAGCTATAAAGTAATCTGGACATGTTCACACAACTATTAAATGGCAGATCCCAGCAACCAAAATGTATATATTTCTACTTTTTTCTTTTTAATGATTACTTGGAACTTTTATTTTTAATTTAATTTTTTATATCAATAGATATTTGGATTATTTTGCTTTACTATTATAAATAATGCTGCAACATGTATATATATCAGTTTATTCATTTATATTAGTGTTTCTATACAATAAATTCCTCAATGTGAAATGCTATGTGAAAGGGTTTAATACATTTTGATTATAATAGATTTGGCAATTATCCTTCAAAATGCAGTATCAATTGATGTTTATACCAATGTATTAGAGTTCTCAGTTATTTATCATTTACAAACAACATATTATCATAAAAAATATTTTTATCCTGAGAATAAAAGATACCAAATTGTTATAGAAATCTGAAAGCTGCATTATAAAGGTGGGAAATTTCTGGAGATGAGTGTACATTGCATCTGGGCTTATGAGTCAAATTCCTCTTTCTCACTCCCCCTTCTGCTCTGCCTGGGGAAAGAAGGGACAGGCACAGACCTCCCTGAGAAGCCCTGGCACTAACAACAACTCACGGGGTTTAGCCAAAACTGCACCAGCTTTTGGAAGGTACTAATTTAACTGTCATCCAACGTGCTGCATTCAACCACCTGTCAGTCACTCATCACCAGGCATGAGGATCTGGCTTGATAACTTTGCTAACGGCTGCACAGAGAAGAAAAAAAAAAATCATACAAGACCATATCACCAAGCAGTACTCATTGCTTTTCCACTTTACTGTCCTCCACCTTGAGCCCACCAAATACTTCATTTGCATGACATTTCTTCACTGGAGCTGCTATTTGCCCTTTAAATGGCATGTTAGCATTCAAGGTCCTCTAGCTGTCTACTTTCCCCTCTCCCTTTGGCCGACACCTTTCCTGGAAGTTTGTGAAAGGCTTGATATTCACGAAGTCTAAGGTCTTCTGGTGATACCAAAGGTAACATGAATGAAGTATGATTAGCACTGTGCGACATTATGTCTCTTTAGCCTGGTTTGGCTGAAGTTATAGAATGTGGGCAGCTGTAACACAGACAGAGGCTGTGACCATTTGCCTTGATTTTATGATCACCATCCCGTTTCATTACTTTGTGCTTTCACTACATCTGGCCTAGCAGTCTGCAGCAGCAGGCTAGAAAGATAAGGCCTCTGGTAATAAATAAAAAGGGAAGGTTAAAACCACAAGAAGGGAATGTGGGAAATTGTGATGACAAGGCCGTACATTTAGCCTTGGATATGTGCTCAAAGACTAGTCAGGAGCCTTCGTACTCTCTTTTAAGAGGGCTTCACATTTACACTCAGCCTATCATCCAAACATTCATAAAAGCATATGCTTCACCACCAGGAAAAGAAACTGTTCGACAGCACCCTTTTCTCATTCCAGAGGGTTCAGTGCAAATAAAAGGCATAGTGCAAGTGGCTTCTACTCAAGATGCAATTCTACACATTTTTACCAAAAAAAGAAATTAGAAAAATATCAATTTATTGATGATTAGCCACAAATAGGATCACCCTTTCTATTCACCTTAGATCCCCAAATGCAAAGATAATAGGGTAGCTTCAAACATATTTAATTAATTGAACAATATGACCAGCTGATAAGTAAATAGAGGCTAGAAATTCCTGCAAGTATCCATCATGTTATCTTCGATACATGCTGACTTGCATGACAACTGCAGAAAAAAACCAAACCATAATATATGGCACCTCACTTTACATTTCATTCAAGTCCTCAGTGTTAAATATGAATCTGAATTCCACTGCTAATAAAGCGTATTCCAATAACTGTTTGGGAAACCAGGGAATAATGAAAGCAACTTTAAATCTCTTTCCTATGCAGAGAGAAAAATATTTCCAAG
The DNA here is from genome assembly GCA_004026885.1 of Lyroderma lyra. Taxonomy (NCBI): domain Eukaryota; kingdom Metazoa; phylum Chordata; class Mammalia; order Chiroptera; family Megadermatidae; genus Lyroderma; species Lyroderma lyra. The sequence continues at coordinate 31,415 of PVJL010001733.1, read as the reverse complement.
TCAAATTTAATAATATTTAGGATTTTAGCCCTGTTTTGTTTGTTTTTTCCTGACCACCTCAACACACGGCCTTTTGTATGACCAAGAAAGAAACAAACCGAGGTTGGACCAAAAGCTTCATTCAAATTAAAGAAGTGGTCTGGGAGGCATCAGATGTATTTACTAAAGCACGAAGGCTCCCCCTTGTGATGTGTTATGGACAGCCAAGGAGGTGGGCTAGGAGGCAGCAGGGACAAGAGCGAGCTGTCAGGTGTGCATTTGAAACACTAGTCACTGAGGCATTCCGGTAGCTCGCCATGCTCACGTATGGTTAGTATTCTGCGTTGTGAAATACTAGTCATTGAATCTTATTAATTAATTTTAATTGATTTAGATCCCCGCCAACATGTGTAACTGTAGAACCCAAATAGGCTCAGCAACAACAACAACAAAAACCACATTAAAAATAGCTACAAGCATTTTATAGAAATCACAATAAATTCCAAATGGATTAAAGACTTAAATGTAATAAAGTCCCTGGTAAAATTTGGATGAATAATTTTATGATCTTCGAGTGGGGAAGAACTTTCTAAACAGGACATCAAAGTTACAATCCATAAAAGAAGAAGCTGCTAGATTTGATATATAAAATTCCTAAACTTCATCTTCAACTAAATTCTTAAACTAAATTAAAAGAAAACTAAGGAAACATTTGTGCATTATATACAACAGATTGGTAGTCAATATACTTATTAAAAAATGAACTCGTGCACAATTTTTAAGAAAGGAACAAATATCCCATTATGGTTAATAAACACACTAAGATATATCCAGCTTCACTAGTAATAAAAAAATACACACACACAATATTCCTGGGTATGCATATTGTTTTAACCAGAAATGCAATCTGTACTAATTTATTAAATATACACTTTTGCATAAACATGACTATCAAGAGTGCTGCCTATTATAATGAGCTACTGCAAACAATATTAAGTGTTCATTGTTCCAGATTTGATAAATAAATTGGTTAATTTTTACTAATGAATACTATGCAGCTGTTAAAAATGATGATATAATCTTGCTGCATGATTCCATTAAATGTTCAGGATAAAACTATTTAATGAGAGAAGCAAATATTACACAATCCCATTTTTCTATGACTATATATATGCATTTTAAATTTCTAGGAAATTCATAGTTTAATGTCAAGCATGGTTATACTGGGGAGAAGTGGCAGGAAGTTTGTAGAGGGAGAATATATAACTGGCAATATTCACTTTTTTGTGATAGCTTTCTCTGTTTTCTAAGTTTTATACAATAGACAAATATAACTTTTATAATAAAAATTACTTTTCATTAAAAATATAGAGCAATGAAATTTTCATTTGGGATTTTTTTCTCCACCCTAACTTCAAAGACTTCAGATAATAAACTAGAAAATCTAAAGACATTAACAGTTGAATTTCAAATCTATGTGTTGACTATTCTTAACTTTGATGGAATTTTACTCGAGCAGTTGGTCTTAAATATGAGTATAGATAACCAAAACTAAAATAAAACTTTTAGAGTGGAGTAGATTTCTGCAATTATTTTCTCCAAATGTTCCAATTTAGAGAAAATTATTTTTAGATTAGGAGGATGAAATGCCTTTCCTAAGTCACAGAATACAGGGCAACAAGCAGAATGAAAATTCAGATACTCTCACTTCTCATCAACTTCTTATTTGACTCCAAACCCCACTTTTGTGACTTTTATTGCTAATGAGTATAGAAACAGAATTTAAGGTAGTTGTCATAGGCTGCTAGTGTTATCTCAAACAATGGGGCAAATGATAGTATCAATTGCAGCAGTATTGCCTTAGGAAGGACATACCCAAACCAGTCCGATTGGTAACCATAATCACAACGATGATGAAGATGATGATAATTATATTCTATTATTGAGTTATTGCAGTGTGCAAACCACTGTGTTAAATGCTTTATATGCATTCTCTCTTTCAATTTTCACTACTAACATAGAAACTTATTATTTTTGACATGTTGGGGAGGAAATCAAGGCTTAGAAGAGTGAATTGACCAATATCACAGAACTGGTATAATATTCTAGCACCTTGTAGATATATCTAACTCCAAAATTAAAAAAGGGGGGGGGGGCATTTCATTGTTACCTTAAATTGCCTCAAAGATTCAAGACACATCTCTTGTGTTTCTCATAGTAGGCTAGAACTAAGCACCATTCTCATTATGTCCAGCATATTATAATGTATTATCTGCCATGTTGCAATATATTTTCATGGCTCCTTTAAAAATGGTCTCATAAATAATGTGTTAATCAATAGTCAACCTCTACATTACACCTAGAAGCACTGACCCATCACATACTCATCAGAAGACAGTGTCTTTCCACTAAACTGTCTTCAGATAACTTAAGAGAAAGTAGTGAGAATACCAATAAATTACTACATAGCACATATTCAATTATACTTGGACACTGGTTTAAAATAGGTAATAGATGTAAATCTTCAGTAGATCTGACTTCACTAAATTTTGCAGTAAATCTCTTTTCCTCCTGATTCATTTGCTCTTTTTTTATATATCCTTTTTACATGTTTATTACATTACTTTAATTTCCCTTTCAATCATTACATATATTTGTCTGCTAAAGTCTTAAACCATATTCTTATTATTTCTCCATCTCTCATCTCTCCGTATATAATACTATTCATTCACCCAATCCTTCTCAAGAAGTATCCCTGGGAAGCAGTCAGGATGAGCAGTGAAGCAAAGCCAGAACTACTATAGAAATGTTAAATAGGCTGGATTTAGGAATTTAACCCCGAGAATCAACTAGTTGCCGAGAGAAAGTAGAGAGCATGAGACAGTCATCCTTCCTTTTCGAGTTTGAATGTGACAAAGATTCATCCTTGAACAAACTCTAGCCAGGCTCCTCTGCACTCCCTTCTCAACTAACTCTCTTGGCTTATAAAGGCTTGAACAAACACTAACATAGTTTCTAACAGCTCAAGGCCACTCTGCTCGGGTGTCCTTAGCCTCTTTTAAAGTGCCTACCTGAGAAAACTCAAGGTTTCTAAAACAATTTTGAATGTCCAAGCAACCTCTGAAGAGAGGGCTCCTGTGTCTCAATCTCTATGAAAAGATAGAACCCTAACAATAAGTGCCAGTTAGCAAACCCAGATACGTTTCACGTTGACCTACTCCCACTTCCCATGTTTTGTAAGTCTTCACTTCCCTGACTCTACTGAGCCCCCAGTCAACTCCTTCCTGTTCTCTTATTCTCTCTTTAAAGTGCCCAGTCACCTCCATACAAATTAAAGTTGAGGTCAGATTATGCTGAACTCTTTTCCCTACTGCAATAGTGGATTGCTGATTAACATCTGTCCTGACTACTTTAACTGTGTGTCTGGCTTAGTTTAACTTAGACAGTGGATGCATCATAAGAGCAGGAATATTTGGCAAGAAGAAAACCAGGAAGGATGCTGTGGCACTTCTACATGTGGTGAACAAGCATATTCTTCAGTTTCTGAGAGCTCTTTTCCTTTTAGACACTCTCACCCTGGACAATGTGGTAAGTGGGACTCAGAGGAAGTAGGCAGGTTGTCACTTGACTAGGATTTGTTTTATGCTCAAGGGAGTAAAAAGTAGAAGAGGACTTCAAGTTTCCTTTAAGCCCTCACCAAGCAATTCACTAGGATAAAAATAAAGTGAGAAAGAAACTGTAGCTACTAAACAATAAACATTATCCACTTTCACTTAATTAGGGTTAACTTCCAGGAAAAAGTGAGAATATATTACAGTCCTGCACCAATGGTGGAAATGAAAAACCCGTCTAGGAGAAATGTAACTAGTGAGTGTGAGAGGTGCTATGAATTCAATATAGAGGAAAGGGGGTGGGGTTACTGGGCCTGAGGGTAGGAAGGAAAGATAACAGTTTCATGTGATAAAGTGTAGGTAAGTGTTAGAGACAACTGACCTGGACACACACCCTCTCTCTGGCCCTAAGCAGTTGTCTGTTTGTGAGTGATCTTGGGTATTTCACTAATATTCTCTAAGTTTCAATTGTTTTCCTCATATAAAGGAGGTAATGATTCCTGCCTAGCAAAATAACACATAAGCTATATAAAATGCTTAGCACAGACCTGCCAAGTTGAATCTAGGATTGCCAGATTTGGCAAATAAAAATACAGGATGTCCAGTTAAATTTCAATTTCAAGATATAAAAATTTTTGGTATAAGCATGTCCTGAGCAATATTTGCCCTTTATTTATCTGAAATTCAAATTTAACTACGCATCCTGTATTTTATCTGGTAATCCTACAAGTTGCATTCAAAGCTGGAGTTAAACAGATCATTAGCATCCTACCTTTGTAAAGGACCCACAAGCAATTGATGGCCAAAGGTCCTCTCTGAGATTCATTGGGAACTGAGCCAAACTGTCTGTGCTACTCCAGTTATTTTTCACACACTCCCATCCCCACCCTATAGAGTTGAGGAAACTGTTGGAGAAAGATTTGTTAGAAGAAGGAATTGTCAGTCTAGGAAGAGTGTAGTTTTCATAACCAATCTCAAATCAGATGAGGGCATCTTCTTCCCTGGGTTGGATGAGGTGGTTATGCATCCGAGTTGTTGACTTTCCCTCTGGACCTATGAGAGAGCAGAGCGTTTTTGTCATGACAAAGATGCTTCAGTTTCCTAGGAGTCAGGTAAACACATCAGAAGACAATGTGAACCCCCTCAACAGGGAATTTGGAAGAGTCCTGAAGAGAGTCAGAGCAAGCTGCTTGCATCTCCTTCAAGTGCAGTGATGAGGCTCCAGGGGGCCTTCTGAAGAATTCACAAGTGAACTTCACGTGAGAGATAATATTTTGATACCCATTTTGCAGAAAGCAGTGATGGCCACTTAATGTTAACCAGAAAAGCCTCAACAGTCAAGAAAAGTCTCCATGGGTTCCAGGTCAGTGAAAAGACTTTTGGCTCCTCTCTAACTTACTCCTGAACATACCAGTGGAAGCCAGGAGATAGACGAGAGGAAGCAGAAGAGCAGACCATAGCTCTTCCCCTCCCTTAGTCCCTCAGGCTGAACCCTCACAGGTTCTGAGGGAATGAAGGCGAGGCCTAGATCAGATATGAGACACACACTCTAAATTAGATTAGAGAGGACTAAATTTTCTCATAATTGAAGGAAACCAGAAAGCCTAGGATCTACCCAAAATGACATGAAAAATGACAAGGAAAAGGAGATTTGACCAAGCATGTTTAAAATAGTAATAGAAAGAAAATAAAAACTATTTCATTTTTGGACCCCCACTAAGTTCAGACTCTTCTAGCTGGCATTTGGCCACTACACAGTGAGTACAGTCAAGTCAGGATCCATTTCGGAGCTTCAAACTAAGAACTCCTTAAAGAAATGCATCCCTGAAGTATAGGCTGCTGAGCTGGATAAAGTGGAGGTAGATTCCAATTGACAAATCAATTAAATTGCTAGGTTATCACAAGTGTCAGGTCTCGGGAAAAGGCTTGTAGTAACGAAGTAGAAGCTGGCTTCAGCCATCCGTCCATTGGTGGGTTTCGGAGATCCCAGGAGCCAGGTACCATGGTGAGACAAAAAGCCTCACCCGTGGACTTAGCTTTGGAGTTCCGCCCTTCAATGTAGTGCCTCTGAAGTGTGAGGTCATAGCCTCTCAAGAAGAAGAGCTGGGAAAAACATGTAAAAACTAGTGACTGAAGAAAGACTTCTTTATATGATTTGGGTTAAGACTCTTTGTAGCAGGTAACAGCACGACAGTCAAACACTGGCCTGAGATTTGCTTTTCACAGTGGCATCACCACCTCCTGGAGCCCTCAAAGCAAAGAGTGTTGCGGGGGGACCTTCACAGAACTATCACGGCCTTCACATTCAGCTCACAAAATTACTCCTTTCTTTTATGCTTTAGATCCTTCTTGTTTAAATTGTTCTTTTGCCTTTACTCTTGCTTATACTCACAATATAACTTAGCTCACAATCTGTTAAGTATTTTTCAGGAGTAGCTCCAATAAATGGTAGGTGAACTTATCTCTCAGATAAATACTGGCTTACAAAATGAATGAAGAATCATGATCTGTTTTTCTTATTATTTTTATTATTTGATATGCATTCAGGACTAACAATATATATGAGTTTATTCAAAGCACTGCAAATAATATAAATATATAATATATGATATAAATAAATCCAGGATTGGAGTTTCACTGATTAATGAAATAAGGCTTGCTGGTTATCTGAGGGGTTTGTCAAGTGCAGTTCAACACTTAAAATACTGAACCCTGCTAAAAGTTTCCATTTGGTGTGTTTAATTTTTATATTAAAAATGAAAAACCAATACATAATCCCAAAGTCCCTCTAAAATGCTGCCCATAAAGAAGTTGAAATAGCGAAAGAGGGAAAAAATTATTTTAATTACAGAAAGCAGAAAAAACGTGTCAATTCTCAGATATGTTCAACAGGGGCAGAAGCAAGGATGTGGCTACTTTTGTAAGCACACAGGGGCATGGAAAAGTATTACCAAGTTCCTGCCCCCTGGAACATCTAAGTAAACAATATACCCTCGATCCAATTCACCAACACTGAGGATTATAAGTGATGGACAAAGGCGGTAGACAGAATTCTCAGGTGGCCACCAAGCTTCCTGCCCCCTGCTATACAAGCTGTATAGCCTCTCCCTTTGCGTGTGGGCCACACGTAAACATGATGAGAAGGTGGACTTGACTTAATCAGGTGAGTCCTTAAAAATGACCAAGCTCCTTCTGGTGAAGGAGATGTGTGAGAGGGATTAAAGTGTGAGAGGGATTCCAGTGCAAAAGGGATTTTTCCACTGCTGGCCTTGAACAAAGAAGAGGCCACGTGGCAATGAATGCAGGCAGCTCAACTGCAAGGAACTGAATGTTACCAACACCTCCAGACAGACAGGTAGCTCAGCCGAACCCTGATTTTAGCTTATAAGACCCTGAGAAGAGAAGGACCCAATTAACCCTACCTGGGCTTCTGGCCTACAGAACTGGAGATGAAAACTGTCTGCTATTTTAAGCTGATACCTTTGTGGTAACTGGGATGTGGCAATAGAAAACTAATACAGAGACCAACAGTTACCACTTAAAATTGGTTTGGTAGAAAGAAGGTGGTAGTTAAATTAACCCAACAAAAAGAAGGCAATGGGTATCATAATGCTTGTGCAGTCACGAGGAGACCATTACACCACCCGGACTGAGGTATATTCTACTACATACCTGACCAATACACCTCAAAATTGTCAAGATCACAGGAAACAAGGAAAGAACTGTCACTGACCAGAGGAGACCAAGGAGACACATGAGTACATGTTACGTGGTATCCTAGATGGGATCTTAGAACAGAACAACATTAGTGGGAACTGCTGAATAAAGTCTAGAGTTTAGTTTCGAAATAGACAACTAAATAAACTAACAGGATCTACAAAGTCCCATAGAAATATACACAAGATGCCAAAAACAAAACAAAACAAAACAAAACAAAAAAACTGTATACACATTTGAAGAAAGAAAAAATTTGCATCTTCTGCAATTATAAGAGGTACTCAGAATGGTCTCCATCAGAGTCCAGACACTTCTGATTATGATGAACTGCTTAAGCAACACTGACCAGAGCGTCCACTTGTATCGCTGCACATGCCATTTCAGTTTCTTCCCGAAGCACCGCCAGTTAGCCAGCTTTCTAGGGTACACCATATTCCTTAGGGTCCCTCGTAGGTAGAAGTCAAGGGGTATTAAGTCAGGAGAACATGGGGGAAACTGAAACCATGTTCTTGAATTTCCAGTACCACTTCAAAATGGTCTTGTGCTTTTATTTTGGTTATATACTTATTTGGTAAAATACTACAAAAATGGTTTAATAAATGTAATACTTCAATTTTTTTGAATGACAACAGTGCTTCTGCCATTTTCTTTGACTGACCTGCCTGTCGCATGGTGACACTAGCATTCATTTGATTAATGCCATCTTTTGAGCAAATGTCATACTACACATTGCTACCATCATTCAATTCAACTTCGAAAAGTAATACATAGATAACATTGCTTAAAGTGTGTATACATTTTTTTGGCACCTTGTATAATATAAATGAGTTTAACAGTGAAATTTAAATATATGTTTAATTTTATATACAACAAGTGCTTTTATTATGGTTATATACTTAGTTGGTAAAATATTACAAAAATGGTTTAATAAATGTAATACTTCAATTTTTTTTTTAAAGCAAACGTATCATGAAAAAAATGTGTAGCTTCTGGCATACTGATTTTTTCTTTATGGCCTCAGTGGATTCCCAAGGTCAGTCCAAAGCAAAAATAAGATGTGTAATATCCTACGGCTCTTTTTTATACCATTCCATTACTAACATAGGTCAGGCAGTAGTCAGAAGATTATAAGACGTCATCCTCTAATCTGAGCTTCTGAAACTTAAGAGATCACTAGAGAACCCACAAGTTTAAAGATTCTCTTCCAGGATGTTTAATGTGCTTTTTAAAGGTGAACTCAAAGATTTACCTGCACAGGGGAGAGAGATCAGGCCCAGGGTCCTGCAGCAGCCAGCATGATACTATTAACATCAAATGCAATAATACATTCCTTATACTGCTTTAATTATCAATGCTAATAGAAGCAGCACAGGGCAATAAATTCAGAATTTAGCTAGCAAGGAAAAGCTAGTTTTCATGTTTCATTTTTAAAGGCATTATACTTCTATTTAACTTTAAGTGTCCTTGCATGTTCTTTCAGACCATTGCTATACTACTCTGCAAAGCTCTTATTGAAGTAAAGGAGAAAGAGAAGACCACTAGAGTTTAAGTATTTTTTTGGCTTCAATCATTTACCGTCAACATTCATAGTAAAGGTCTGTGGAGACTTTAGATATTCTGCCTTTTTTGTCTTAAGATGGCAAGGATTTTATTTAATTTTTGAGCTTCTTTATCCATTTGAGAACATGTATATACAATATCAAGTTTACAACATATTTTCAGATACATGATCTAATTTGTTTTTTACTCAGAACAAGCTTCATCAAGAATTAGAAAGGATAAAAATTACTATTCCCTCTATACAGATAAGGAAATAGAGGATGGGACAGATAGAGCAGACTACCAAAGGATTGGAGTAAGAAAATTTTACGTCTAGTCCAATGCTGCTTTGTTAAGTCAATGTGCCTTGTGACTACTTCCATTCCCCGCTGCCTTTTCTTTTTTTGGTTGGTGCCCTGAGTGAGGATTGAACCCAGGCCGCAGTGGTGAGAGCGCGGAGGCCTAGCGACTACACCACCAGGGAATCCCCCTTCATTTCCCCTTTTTGCCACCCATACCCATACTGAGGGATTACATGTCATTGCTGAACCCTAACTACTGAGGTTCCCCAAATTCCAGGACTTTCTGCTACCATTGTTAACTTCCTTGGATCTCTTGGGACTTTTATCTCTTTCCTAAACAAAACTTGAAAATCCTGCTCAAGCTGTTTCCATAGTAAAGCCTTCTTATTTGTCCTACATAAGGCCAAACTCATGGATAACTAGAGTGCCACTCAGCCCTGGACCTCATACAATGGACCTAAAATTTACACTGAGACATTGTCACTGAGTGAGGTTTACATGGACAGTCACAAGAGACATTCATCATAGAACTTTAAACTTGTATCAAATTCCTAACCACATGACCTACATATAGTGTACCAACACAATTGTATTTTTATAAATACTATAACTGTCAGTTAAAAGACACAATTATTTTGACATTGTAATTTTAAGTGTTAATTTGTTTAAAATAAACACTTAAAATTCACCACAATTTTTGAAAGCCTGTTTCTACATTACTTAATTTCTTCACTAAACAGAGAGTTTCAACATATATAACGGTCATGGCTTATATCAAATTCTAGGAGGTCCCCTTTCCATGGAGATTTATATCACCATAAATGGAAAGACGAATAAGCAATAGATAAATGTATATTTGGAAATGTATGTACTGTGTTCTAAGTGACTTACCACTGGTTAAAATGAAGAGCTCCAACTCTGACTACAGGCTACCATCATTGGTAAGTATTTTCATAGATGCATTTCTTTTAAAGATGACAAGAAAATAAGCAACAGATTTTGAGATGAGGCTGGTTGGTTAATTCAGAGAAACAGCACTTCTCTATTTCAAATATGAGTGAGCCAAGTATAACTTGTTCACAGAAAATAGAGAATAAGAAAGGAGTTAATAAAACTAATTTCAACAGAAGAGCACATATAATCTCTTTAGTGTTAGAGCAATTCTGACAACCATTCTGCATAAAATATATAATATCAGTCCTTTTCTAACCCTTTCAAACACCCCCTCCTCAGCTCCAGGTGGTCACTACTTTTTCTCAGACATCTTAGGTCTATGTCTCTACCACAGTCTGTGTCACCTCCTAGAGAATCGCTTAAATCTCTTTTTCATGCATGAAAGATTCTCTCAGAAGGAAATCACTTGTCTGATTTTATCCCAACAGACCCACAACTAGGTGTGCAATCACAGAAAAGCATCATGGAACCCCCAAGGCATACTTAAACAGTAACAACCAACTTTTATAAGTGAATCCTAGGAATTGATATGTGTTTTACACAGAAAATTATTTTATTTTCCACTTCTGCTAATTGCCCTTTCATATCCAGCACTGCTCTTCTTACTGGAAACTCCATTCTCTAAAATATCAACTGCAGGGATCACAGGTTGAAATTTAAGTTGCAATGACCATGAATAAAGGTACATTTTCACCACCACCACGCCCCCACTGTTGGTAATGGCAAACAGTGCACTGTGTTTACTTCTAAGTAATTTGTTTTTCTCCTTTTAAAGGAGGTCTCACACTAACTGTCCTAATTTGGAGGTTTTTCTTCTTGAGGAACTACAGCAATGAAAAGTGGCCTTAGTCTTCCATCCTAGAACTGAAAATATTTATATATGTGCCTGAAACCAAATCCTCCTGGCCCTTTAAGAAACAAGTGTACTTTGCCTTCTCTCTCTCTCTCTCTCTCTCTCTCTCTCTCTGTGTGTGTGTGTGTGTGTGTGTGTGTGTGTGTGTGTCACACACACACACACACTCAGTTTTGTTTTCACATGAATCTTGTGGTGCAGAAGCATAACATACTTCATTTAGGCAGATATAGCTGTTCCTTTCATCGAGAAAGCAGGCTGAGAAGGTCAAAGTAGAAAGAGAACAAGATGGCATAGTTACATGTGGCCAAAGGTAATGCATACTGTGCAGGCCAAACAGAAATTTTCCTAATGATCTGAAAGACTAATTTAGTTAGCCAAATTCTCCCCAGTGCCTTGAGAGTAGCTCATGAGAGCACCATGGAAGCAACAGGGAGATAATTCTCCTTTTCTCAGTGACAAGGAAATTAATACCCAGGAAGGTTTATGACTCAAGCAGGAATTTGTACCCTCAGTTCAGCTTTCTGTCTCTTGGACTAACCTGACATAAATCAAGATTTCACCATTCTAAGAAGGAATTTAAATATGTAAAATATTTAAAATTACTCTCAAGTCATTGTTGACTCGGGTCATTACCACTCTTATTGTTGTATTATATTTATTGATGGCAGACAACAGAAAAGACAGACACCGCAATGTCGGCCAAACAAAAGAACGATGTGCAGTCCCTGATTGCATTCCCATCTCATACTTAGAAGCTCAGAAGCTAAACGAAAAGCAAGCATGTACCTTAGGCTAGAAGCGTAGCAACAACACACATTTACCGATTATGAAAAGGGCAAAATGTTCAGAGTCTGTATTGTTTAGCACAAAGAATTCCCTAAAGCTTCAGAGACATGTCCTTTTAATGAGAAACAATAGTTTGCAGCCAGATGCTCCTCATCATTATGTACACTTTAGCAGCAGAAAGAGACACAAACGGGGACTTTGAAAATAAAGGCCTCTATGGATAGCCGCACCTATTAATATAAATGGTTCTGAATAGTTTCAGCTTCTGTTCCAAGTCCATCAATTTACAGCAATAAAGATAATATTTCCATGCCATTCCAAGAAAAAACAAGACATCAAGCAGATCCAGAGATACCTAATTTTCTACTAACCGATCAAATCTGTTGCATAAATATAAAAACAAAAAATATTCCCTTGAAAATACGGACACCCCTTAGCTTGATTTTAAACAAAATAGCTAACAGTATTATGATTTGTAGCTGTTTTCCTATTGAAAAGTAATCTAAATATATTTCTATTTAATAATAGAAATGAGAACATGAGTTTCATGGCAAAGTAGCCATGAACAAAACATGAATAAACTAATGATGTCATAGTGCACTGGCTCTTTCTTTTTTCATACTGACTTAAAGAAACAGCAGTTTGATACTCACTTATCTATGAAATTAAATTCAAAATAAGTATATCAAAATATCATCAAATTACAATTTTATCTGAAAATTTGATGTCCTATAGCATGAGTTTAAATTCCAGCTCTAACATTCCCTAGCTGCATGACCCTGAGCCTGCTACATAACATTCCTAAGCCTCTGGTTTCTCATCTGTGAAATGGTAATGGTAAAAAGTCCCCATCGTGGGGTTGTTGTGAGGATTAAATGAAATAATCCTTGTGTAAAATTTAGCACAGGTTCTGGCATTAATACACACACCCTCACATACATCGGCAATTTTTAATAACACCAATTTAAAGGCATCTCAGGAGAATTTGAGAATTGTCATCCAGGGAGTTCACGAGCAGTTTTACATTTGGGAATTGTGGTAGGTGTATGTCCATAATATTTAAAAAAAAAAAAAATCAAACTCACTGTCTAAGCTCTTTTTCCATGGAGGTGCATTAATGCAAATTAGACAGAATGACTTTTCCCAGTTATAATTGGGCTGAAATGAGGTGGAAGGAACAGAAAGACAATTAACGTCAGCTTTTTTTTTTTTTTTTCCCTGTAATCTCCAGCAGTTTGGAGTAGGTTTTAGTGCCTGGTGGTTGTAGACTGTCAGTGCTGCCAGGCGAAATTATACAGAGACCTTCAAGGGGCTTTGTTTATCTCATTTTTCAATTAACCTCTGTGTTTTAACTTCATCGTAATGCCTACACCAATTCACACCAAAGAACAAATAAAAAACCCCTGTTTGCTGTCATTACTTCTTTGCTTCATGAATCAAGTTTTATTTTTCTGTTTTAATGTATAAAGAAAGTGTATGAAGAATGGGAATTTCAGACTGCAAAAGACCAGCAAAGTGCCAAATGACTTCATATATATTAAATTTTCATGTTAACATTTTCTCCTGTCTTTTCTTTTTCTTGTTACTTCGGTGTGAAGTAACAGCAAAGTTTAGCACAGCTGAGCACGAAGACCATTGTATGCTTAAAATTTGGGATTTGGTTATCTTAGTTTGAGATTTCGAGGCCTACGAGGCTACCTTTAAGCCAGGAGATCAGACTCCATTTCTTCTTCCTTAAGAGTCATCATCAATAAACTTAAATCTGAATCTGTGTATCTCCTTAAATGTATGTGAATAGCACTAGTACACCTTCCCCTTATTTTTAAGTCAGTACCAAGATATAAATAGCTTTGAGTTAACCATGTCCAGATTTTTTTTTACATCAATTGAAATAACAATGAGATTTTAATCCTTAAACCAATAAAGTTCCATCCAGACAATTAAAATACTCTTTGTAAAAAGTGCCAAATGACGTAGGGAATGCACACCGTTTCCTATTTTACTGCTCAGAAACTAAAATATATGAATTTTGGTATGTTTCTTATGTTTAAAAATCTTCTTTAGAAGCACACAATAAATTTTAAATAAATAAGGCTATAGTACCAGGTGTTATGTAATCTATAGATATTGAATGTCTATAATGGGTTAGTTCAGGGCTGACTTGGTTATCAGCAAGCATTGAAAAAAAGACAATCAAGATCACCAGCAATCAGGTACATTGCAACATTGAGAAAGTAAGTGTTAATAGAAATCTTTAAATAATGAGTATTTCAATAGAAAGCTTTACATATGCACATAAGGGAAGCAATGTAATGTGATTGGAATGGATAATAATAGAAATATGAGTTTCTGAAGGTGACCAAGTAGGTGTGACCAGATAAGCGCCATTCATTTCTTCTGAAAATAAATATTGGTGGATGCAAGAAATTTCTTAATTATTTGTAGAGCTTCTGCAATTAACTTCCTTTTTTCAGTTTAAAAAACAGGATTGTACAGAAAGTTTCATAATGACTGAATTATAGACTTAATTCATATTTCCACTGAGCCAAGTCATTAGGTGACCTTAGAGTCACCTATAAACCAGCCCTAAGCCCTGACTTGAATGGATCACAGCTCCACATACAGTCTAAAAGCATTATAATGCTCTTCCTTCCTAGATGCCAATACCGAGGTCAACATTTCAATATTCTTTGTCACCACACATACTATTAAAGTAAGAGCTGATCTGACTTCACAAATCCTTTTCTTATAAGACACTGAAAAACCTATCAGTTAGTAACAGCTTTTGGTCATTACCATTCTAGGGTGGATTTGAGCCAGATTTGTAACCTAGCAAATATAACTCTCCATACCCTAGTATACATCCCTATTGGCCAGGCAGAAAAGAACTTAATATTTTATTCTTTGGAAGAAAAATAAATCATTGAAGAATTATCATAAATAAAAAATATAGTTAATTAAAAAAAACTCAAAAGATTCAATAAAAAATACTGTGAGAACCCAAGTACATTTTGAATATATAAAATGTTGAAACCATACTGCTAATTCAAAAAAAATGTTCTGTACTCAAAGGTAGTGAGCTTCCAGATTTTATACTTTAAAAGGATCTTGAATTGCAACAGCAGTAGCCCCAAGGAAATTAATATAGCACTCTCCTTCATCTTCTAGTGTTAATAATTTTTTCCCTAACTTTCACAATCCAACTTTTAACTGGGTTACAGTCAGAAGAACCGGCCAACTTCTGTAAAAATGTGTCTGGGCAAATGACGCTGTCACAAAGTATCCCTTACACTCAAGACAGAGTGTCTGCCAAGGCATTGTGAACTGTGCCCTCATCAGTACCAAAAATCTCACTTTCCAGATCATTGGACCCAGAGATGTGGCCCACAGAGCATGATGAGGGTGACATCATGGCAACCAGAGCATGTCTAGTTGACATCAGACACTTCAGCGTGGCAAAAGCCATCATCTCCTTCACTTGCAAAAGCAAAACATAGAAAAGAACACACTGTAAAGTTCATGCTATCCTGAGAAATATAAACTATTAACTATTGACATATCAATCTAATCTTTGGTTTTTAATGGTACACAGGAGTTGTTCAATAACAGAGAAATTTTTATGCTTCCTAATATACATTTCAGCTATGTATATACCAACCAATGTTCTACATGTATGTATATGTATTTGCATAGCAAGAGTTAATAGTTGAAAAACAAGTAGCATTCTTGACTTTTTTTCAAAAAACATTTTGGTCATGAACAAAGCCAAAACTCTAAATAAGTATTCCATATTTCAAATACAATATTCATTGGTTTGTAAGGAAATATTTTTTTTTTTTTTTTGCTTTTTGGTATGTGGGTAGCTCCCTGACTGGAAATCGAACCCAGGGCACAGCGCTGACAGCATCAATGCTGAAGCCTTAAGCCACTACACCATCAGGGAACTCCCCATAAGGAAATATTTTTATTGAGTACTTATATCTTTCTAATTCTTTCCATATTCAGTTTAGTATTGAGATTTTTAATGATAGTATTTCTATTGATAAGCATAATAGTTTGTGTTAATATTTATTTTAAAATGTTTCATACTCCATATACAAACATTCTCATATTTTATGTTTTAATCATCCTAAGTCATTAAAGAAAATAAAAAGAACACCTGAGAATTAAAGGTGTATAATTTTTAACAGGTCTTCCAAAAGGATTATAGCATCACCCTCTAAAGCTCCCTCTCAACATATACTCAAAGTAACTCAGCAAGCCTAAGACTGTGTAAGAATTACTAGAATAAAAGGAAACAGAAAACAAAAGAGTAAATTCGTCAGACTTACTAGCATACTCATAAATGAGGAATGTGAACTCTTACAAAATTTTCATTGGAATTAAAATAATAATGTATATGCAAGATATAATAATTACACAAATTAACTTTACTTTTATTTGGAACCAGAAATACAACAGATAAAATTCTTCTCAACTCTGGTGCCGTAAGACCCATGGTAGTTAAGAAGGAAAAAACTGCTGGTGATATTTATTAGGAAGAATGCTTTTCCACTTAGTGCCATCTCTTTCCCCAAGTAATTGACTTTCACAATATGCATTTTTGTTTCTCCCATTTTCACTTTATTTTATTTAAAAGAAAATAAATAGGGGGTGGTCCATACATGTAAACCAATACCCAGTCTAGAATTGCAGACAGTTTTATAAGTAAATCCTTATAATGGACTGTGATCCTGTGGATGGGAGAGGTTTACACAGGGTTCTGCAGACCTAAAAGAAGAAACCAAACTCACCAACAAGGGGGTGAGGCATATTGGGAGGCCCGTGGGAAAGTAAAAGACCTCCACTCAAGAAAGGAGAAAAGAGGATCTTCCTTTGGAGAACTACCGTGTGTCATCTAATCTGTGATGCCCTCAGAGCCAAGATGCACCACTATTGTATGTACCACAAATAAAATTTTTAAGTCACCAATCATAATTGTAAAATAGCTTTAACTATAAAATGAATTTAATATCTATTCCTATTTCTGAGATAGTAAAGTCTGAAAAATGAGTTCCATAATCATTTATGTTAAGGCATATAAGGGGGCCCCTCATGTGAAGAGCTTAGAGATGGACTTTGTAATAGTTTAGGAGTTGTCAGAGGAAAGCGGGGGATGGGGAAGGAGGGAGGGGGTTCAAATATGTGGTGATGGAAGAAGACCTGACTCTGGGTGGTGAGAACACAGTGCAACACATAGATGAAAAAGAACCTATGCAATTTTGCTAACCAATGTCACCCCAATAAATTTAACGAAAAAAAGATGTACTTTGTGTTTCAAAGGGCAGAAATTACAGACAACAAAATGAGTAATTGGGGAGGGGTGTGTTTGTGCGTGTGTGTCTGTATCTGTGTGTGTGTTGGGATGAAGAAGAAAGAACAAGTCCCAGAGAGTTTGAAGTTGTAATTAAAAAGTAGAATAGGCCATTAGGATGATGTCACACTCTGGGAGGCATTACAGGGTCGAATGGGGAGTAGGCATGGAGGTGATGCTATGATCTCATCTTTCTTATTGGGACTTTGCACTAACAGTATTTCTGTACAAGGTCAGGCTTGAATGTCTGCTCTAGGTTTAATAATTTCCATATTCTTACAGGAA
Organism: Lyroderma lyra; assembly: GCA_004026885.1. Lineage (NCBI taxonomy): Eukaryota > Metazoa > Chordata > Mammalia > Chiroptera > Megadermatidae > Lyroderma > Lyroderma lyra. The sequence goes on along the minus strand of PVJL010001733.1, from coordinate 14,033 downwards.
CCTGAAGTTGCAGAACCCAGTACAAGCAGACATGCCAGAAGTCACCATCCTGAGGACTCTCAATTCCTGTCTGGGCAGCTGTCCATGGTCTTTGCTAAGACTTCAAAGAAAATGTAGGTGGTGAGATGCCATAGACTTTGTATATCACTAGTTACAGAAATGCAGTCATATGCTACATTTTAAGTAAACATTACATTAAAGTGTTAGTAAAAAATATTCATGCAAAGTTCCTACTGACCTTAAGTAGAATTAAGTACAGCACAACTGTCCTGAGAGAATTAATCATTTGTTTATCACTAGTTGGGGACCTTTTTCCCAAATGCCTACTCCTGCCCTCTAATAATTCATCCTGCCTTCTGTGGATCCTTGGTTGTGTTCCCAAACCCACTCCCTGACCTCGGCAGAGTGAGTTGGCTGGAGCACAGGCTGTCCTTGAAGACCACCTGGGAGCCTCAGATGGTGCCCAGTGCAGCAGCCTGTCAGAAACGGGCCACTGCCAGCGCAGAGCAGGGAACACCTGTGCCTCACAGTCTGCACTGGCCACTCTTCCACTCCCACGGATCTTGTAAGATACAGGTCAAGTCTTTCTCCAATGATAATGTAGGTACAGATAGTCCTCAGTTCGTCTAGTCCCCACTGCACCATCAGTGCTGAGGAAGGACTTGGGAAATGGGTAAAGGAAATCAGAAATTAGGGATGAATCAAGTTTCCTCTCATTTCCAAAGTACTATTTATTTGAAGAGGATTTCATTCTCTGACCCTATAATAAGAGTATCCTATTTGTTATAAAGGTTCCAAAATACACACACACACACACACACACACACACACACACACCCTACATAGACAATTTATCTTGTACCATATCTGGTACAATTAAATTAAGACTCAACTACCAATCCCACAAATATATGTGGAATGTTCAGTTTCTATCTGGCACTGGCTGAATCCAGGCACAATCTCTGCTTTCAAGCATCTCTGTCAAAAGGGAAAGACAAAATACACCTTTTTATATTGAATACAATGTAGAGTAGATATGGAAACACTAATATCTATAAAATTATTGTCTTCCTCAAATCATACTTTCAAGAGATCTATCAAGTAAGACCTTATATCTATAAACAAAAACAGAGTACATAAGTGGAAGATGCTTCTACTTTTTTAAACCTGATCCAAAACTCACCTTCTTTATTTTATTTGATTAACTGCCTACTGTCTTGCCATTTGGTTTAACATGAAGTCAATATTTCAGTTTTCAAAACATCTGGAAAATATGAATTGCTTGAAAAATAATTTTTAAGATTTTCCTTTATATCCTGCCTCTGAATTGATTTAAGGAAAAGATCATACCTTTTGTGACTTTTTTGTATTCAAAGCACAATGAGATCTCAGTAAATGCCAACTGACCAGCGATTCTGCTAGATAGTCCCGTTTTCCCAGCTATGGTGACACCATCTCCTTTATATGTAAGCACGAGTTTGGGGTTTTTTTGTTTGTTTGTTTTTTATCCTACATACTCATCAGCATTGCTTTGAGGAAGAGTCTTAACTGGAAATCTATTTATTGGAGTACCCATATTATATGTGGTTACAGTTGTTTCAAAAATGTGCAGGCTCAGCAACTAGTACATTGTTTTTAATTGTTAAATTCATTTGACATCAGTTAGTAAAATTACATACGTTCCAGGTGTACAATTCTATAATACATTGTCCATGTGCTGTAATATGTGCTCACCACCCAGAGTCAGATCTTTTACCATCAGCATAAGTTTGAGTCCCCCTCCCTCCTCTGCTACCCTCCCCAAATGCCCTCAGAAAACCACTAATCTGTTGACCGTGTCCATGAGTTTTTGTTTCTTTGTTGCCTTCAGTTTTATGCTCCACATACAAGCGATGTCATATGGTTCTTAGTTTTTTGTGTCTGGCTTTATTTGCTTAGCACGATGATCTCAAGTTTCATCCATATTATCTATCATAAATGGCTGTATTTCATCTTTGCTTATGATTGTGTAATATTCCAGTGTGTATATGTACCACAGCTTCTTTATGTAGTCATCTATCGAAGGACACTTCAGCTGTTTCCACGATTTGGCCACCTGAATAGTGCAGAAACAAACACTGGGGTACATATATCTTTGCAGACTAAAGTATTCAATTTCGGGGGAATTACTGGGTCATACGATAACTCTATTCTTAATTCTTTGTGGAGCCTCCATACCATCTTCCATAGCAATTGTATCAGTTTGCATCCCCACCAGCAGTGTAAGAGGGTTCCTTTCATGTGATACAAATAAAATCACAATGTTCCAGTCTAAAGCATGTCGGAATTTTCTTTTTATTTATAAGAGCAGAAGTTTGAGTAAGTAGTAAGCTATTATTTCTATTTGTTCTTGCTTCAAAATTCAATTAGGTTTTTAAAATTTCACTGGTTAACCTTGAGACATTAATGAGATCATTACAACAAGCCACAGGATTTTATTTTAACATAAATACTTCTTCTTAAAGTAGCTATTCTATTTTAACTACTACCAATGCAAGGAAAAATTGACTTTTGGTAAACAGTTTATAAATAACCAGAAAAGCATAATATAAAAAGTTATCAATTGGTATTCCAAAGTAGTAATTCTAGATGATTTTAAAAATTAATGAGCACATTAAGATACTGGAGCATTTGAAAAACTGAAATGAAAAGACCAAAGGCCTGGATTTCAAACCTTATTCCTCCACCTGATGGTGCTAACACTTGACTAAGTCACTTAAATCTTTTTGTAGGTCAGTCCTCTCATTCATAAAGTGAGGCTGATAGTGCCCCTAAATAGGATCCTTGTAAGATCTGCATAATATTAAATGTTTATTGAGTGCTTACTATTAATTATTAATGATTAATAATTAATTAAAGGCTTTGGATGTATTTAACTCCATCTTTGCCATTATCCCAACGGTAGGTACAATGATTACTATCATTTTACTGATGAGGAACTTAACACCCTAAAAAGTTAAGTGGCCCACCTCAGGGCACACGGACTCACTGCATAGCTCTTCCCAGAGAACAGGGTTACACGGTCGCAGCCATAAGCTCTGTTTACAGTGCAGAGTGAGGAGTTGAAATCAGCGTAACAGGCTTCTCAATCATCAATAAAATCACCTTGGATAAATGATCACTTATTTTATCCTACTGAAAAGTGTTTTCAAAAAGCATAGTCCCTTCTACTTGCTGATGAAAGTCACAAAGTAAATGCATTGACACTAGGTGCTTTAAGAGGTAGAATGTCATTTTTATCATTATTTTAAGAAACAGTTAGTGGTGAAAAGCCAGAATCGAAGAACAATAAATCAAATTCATACTACAGAAACAATATTTTCGTACTCTGCCTCATATTCGTATGCCTCTGAATAGAAAAGGATTAAAATGCATGACACGAAAATGGAAATTTTAAAAGCATTAATTCTGGGATTAAGGAGGTCAATCACTCTTAGATAGTATATGTAACTTGCCAAAATAGAAGAATCCCTGAAATAAATTCCAAACATTTTCCTTTCCTTCTTTGGTTTTATCAACTGCAAGGGCATTCCCTGAAGATCTGTGTGTAACTGCATATTCTACCCTAGTCTTAGGCAGAAAGAGGATTTGTCTGCAGTCTTTAAAGTCCTTAAGGAGTACACTCAGAAAACAATATAAAACACAATAAAAAGCATGTAGCACCTGCTGTGGACTAAGAGTTTGCTTTGCATTTGCAGTGTTGAACTTTATGACTACTTCTGACCTTCCAGGCTCTGAATTCTGCATTCATTTCTTTTCTTTCAACTCTTAAGACTAGACATTTGCCTTCTTGACTATATCCTCAGGCCTTTTCTAAATAGCCTCACTTTCTTGCCCCTGCATCCCAGTACAGACATAGAGCCTAATAATCTTTTGGATTCCATTGAAAGGTATAGATTCATAAGAATTGTTTCAGCTTTAGTGTAAACAATAAAAAATGACAGCCTTGGGTCAACTGTGATATGAGAGGTAGTGGCTTGGGACAAGAGTTGTTAAATCAAAACCAGTGCTGTCAAGATATAAGCCCTAAAGAATATGAGAAGAAACAGTAGTTTCTTTCTCATTTAAATCCTTATATTTTGAGTTTTCTTTAGGAAATTCTGGATAAACCCAGAAATACACTGAAGGTATTTCTGGGTTGATTCCCTATTTCAATGTCTTCATTTTCATCTATTCTAGTTTCCTCTTTGGGTAGGATATATTTGATTCCTAAAAATAACATTTATAAACCCACTGTAATACTTCCAAATATGAGGAGAATTTAGGTTACTTTGGTCAGCAATGGAATGAAAGAAAGAATATTCATGACTTAGGCAGAGAGCTGGTCTCTCCCCTAAAATGAAGAAATATGGAAATATGAGAGGAACTGAGAAATAATCTTCATGCATTTGCTATACCCTAAGAGGATCTATTCTATAAAGTGATATAGAATACTATTATAGAAGTTGAGATACTTAGTATCTTCAGTGGTATATTTTGCTATACAATACCTTTGGCCAAAAACTCTAGATGATTTTTTATAAGTAATTTTAAGAGAAATATATATTACAAAGAATATCAAAATGGATGTGCCTATAATGTCAATAGGTGTTTCTTGATATGCCTTCTCTTAAGAATATTCTGATTAAGGCAGCTTTAAAGCTAATCCTTTCTCACTGATCTTGGCAAAGGATTTTTAGCAAGTAATTCTATTTAAATTACTACACAGATTTAATCCTTTTCATTGCTTAAGGCAAAAGGAAAACCAGAGAAAAACAAAGAATATAAACTGGAGTTGAGATAGTTACATTGAGTCCTTTTTTTCTTAATTGAAAAAATTGAATGAAGTGTTTTGTACTAGAAATAAATCCTTCCTTTATATTTATTTCGTTTCCTTCTCAGGGAATAAGAGTCATGTTTACAAGACAGGTATAAAATACTAGTTGTGTGACTGAATGAAAATTTATGGTCATTTCCAGAATATATAAAACTAAGATCCTCGTGTCAATAAAAAGAAAGGTAATAGAAAACATGAAGAAAAAAATTAGCTTGTATAGTGTTGTCAACAAGCTAATCAGTGAAGCTTTACATGACATTTTTTTCAAGTACAAGATTTTTTTTACAAAATAATTTTTAAAAAGATAATCAGTGAGGGAAAAAAATTAGTTTTCATGGTTTATGATGATGATTATCAACATGTCAAGCACAGAACAGAGAAAGAAATAGAGAAGAGGCAAAAGGCATATATGCATTGTTTTGGAGGAAGTTTCATCACAACATCTACACTTAAATTCCAACAGCCAGGACTTAGAAAGCCACATAAGAGCAAGGTAAATTGGGAAATGCAGTCAATGTTGGGTTGTGCTTAGCCAAAAATGAGGATCCAGCACCATGGAAGAAGCAACAGATATTATAGAGCAACTAGCAGGGTCTGACACATCTGCCTCTTTGGCCACCTTTCAATTCATTCCTCCCAGACACGCAGCACACTCTGTCCCTCCAAGCAACCCTGTGCCAAAGTACCACCCAGTGTCAGTATCCAGCGCAAAGTCCAGGATGTCTGTGAGATACGATGCACCAATCGTGAATGTGATAAGTGATGATCCGGCAACTTACGAAATAAAATACAAACTATTTGCCCCCTCACAGTGTCCAATGATGAAGTAGAAATAGGGTTTCCTATTAGGAAAAGGGGAAAACTAGAAATACATAGCCATCACCGGTCCTTTGTAATTATCCAATTGTGCTGGCCAGGAACTGTGAAGACTCCATTTGCTAGAACCAGAGTCATTTTCTTCAGTAGGTAACCTGGCAACCCTGGTTTTGCCTTTGGGGGCCAATTCCCTTCTCCATTGGCTTGGTTCTCACTTCTCTCTGTGGAGAGCTCCTCTCTGCTATATTACACCCCATGACCACATGTGAGGTAGGCAATGGGCTTGCTTTTGGAGGCAGCTGGACAGATTTTATAGCCTACTTCTACTAGTACAGTTTAGGGGACCTACGGATTACATTAGATATTGAATAATTATGGGCTTTTGCAGTCCCGTCCTGTTGGGTGAAATGGCACTGTGCAATGGTCAGTATTTACAATTTGTTCAAAGAATATTCACTTCTAGGCAGTTCCAAGTGCAAACAACTAGAATTCAAGATCTTATCTAGGCATAGATTTAAGCCTAGCTAATCTGGTTTTTAATTGCTAGGTTCTAGCCCTGCCCATTCCCTCTTTCTACCATTGCAGACCATGAAGTTGCTACTATGGGAACAACTGAAAAAGTAGGTGTATTAGTCTGTCCAGACTGAAATAACAAAATATCACAGACTCGGTGTCTTAGATAACTGAAACTAATTTTCTCACAGCACTGGAGTTTGGAAGTCCAAGATCAAGGTGCCAGAAGGGTGAGTTTCTGGTGAGGCCTCTATCTTCTTGGCTGTTGACGGCCAGCTTTTCACCTTGTCCTCATGTGGCTTATTCTCTGTGCTCATGTGGAGAGAGAGCTCTCCTGTCTCTTACAAAGACACCATTGGGGAGATCATGACCCCACCCTTGTGAACTCATTTAACCTCATTATCTCCTTAAAAGCCCTGTCTCCAAATGCAGTCACATTGGAAGTTAGAGCTCCAACATATTAATTTGGAGGACACAAAATTCAGTCTGTAACAGTAGGCAGGCCTGAGAGAAAAGATGGGACCTTTGAACTGATCATTGCCACTAGCTTTGCTGTCATAGTTGGCTTGGAAATTGCTTTATGCCCTGCTAAAGTTGCTGCCTTATAGAAGCAGCTGACTATTGTAACCCTGCAAAGCCTTAAATAACCAAACCTCAGCTTGCATTCCAGCTAGAGGAAGAGATGGTTGAGTTTAGCAAAACAATATTTTTATTACCTCTGCCTGCACCTTAGCCAACTCTATCCTAAGTGAATACCTCACTTCTAAGGCCTGTTGAAAGCAACAGGAACAACAAAAAATTTAACTATTATTAATATTTTCCCTAAGGCCTTGAGGATAAGCAAGCAGATGACCTGCCTTTGAAAAGGTATTTAAGGATGGAAATGCTTCAATGACATAATAGGGGTCACCAATTTTCTTGTTACTTGGCAACGTACACTAATCCAATACCACATGTTAAATGCAACATCCCATTTCTGATAATCATGTTGTAATTAGTTCAGACTAGATTAAGTTGCTTACAAGTGACAGGACACTCAAACTAATCGTGGATTAAACAAGGTAACAGTTCATTTTCTCATTTAAACTCCTAGTGCATATTCCAGGACTAGCTAGGTACTCAGTAAGGTCTGGGTGCAGACTCCTTCTATTTTGTTGATGACTCTTGGAGTTCTAGATTTTGTTTATTGACATCTAGAGTACATTCCCATGTCCTTATCACAATGAGCAGAAAACAGATGATTACGCTTTACAGACTCCCTAACAGGTAGGATGCCAGATGCAATATTGGTAGTACCATTGAGATGCACTTGTGAGAGATTTGGAAGGTGGACGAGAGACAGAGGTTGTCTTACAACAGTGGATACAGTGGTGGTTCTCAAGCATTCCCAAGACACCTTGTTCTCAGAGGCCATATTCTTAACACTACTCTTCAGTAATATGAGGTAGCCAAGTGATGGCAGAGGGGACAACAACAGGAGCAAGTGCCTGACCTCTGCCTCACAGATACAACAATGTGAACTTAAAACCAATTACCCTGTTATGTTTCTCTGACGTCCACTCTAACAACAATTCTAATTATTTTGTAAGCACTTAATTCACTGTACTGGGTCCTTTTCTGCTTACCTCGAGTGTTTGCTATTTCCTAGCCTGAACCTTGGTTGACATACCTACTGTGATGTCCTCATTCACATGTTTCAGGTTGAAGCTAACATACCACATCTACATTTGCATCTGAACAGAAGAGGGAAAGGTCATAGAGGGCAAGTAGTTTCCCTCTAACTCATGATCTTGAAGTAGCACACATCACTCCTGTAACACTCAGTTGAACAGAGTCATGGGGTCATATCGAGCTACAAAGTAGGCCAAAGGAGTAGACAGCATCAGTGAAAACATATGATCAGCTAAAACTCAGGGAATTTAACTGATGAAAGGAAGAAGAGAATTGGATATTAGGGAACAATTAGTCTCTACCACAGGTCCCCTCAGTACATCACCTATTTTCAGCAACAAAGCAATCATGGTTTCATTAATAGAAGGGAAGATAATAGGAAAGAGAATAAAATGGGTTAGAGTCAAAACCAGACAATGTTTGACAAGTAAGTGTCACCATTTCAGTAGCAGCCAACCACAGAATAGAAACAGAAAAAGGTCATCTTGTCATAAATTTAATTCTATCAATAAAACGTACTTGAGTTATTGACTTCCTTTCTTCTCCTGCTGTCCACTGAGAGCTACTGTTGCCCTCCTCACGTACTCAGGCGGCATTCAGCAGAGCAGCACAGTTCTCTGCTTTGTGTTAGACCGGCTTCTTTATGTCCCCAGTGCGCTAATTCACCAAGGGTTTTGTGCTTTGGGGCAGAAAATTCAGTACCATACATATTCAAATACCTTATTTTCTTAAGAGATTTTTATTATGATGCTCAGCCACAACTTTTATTATTTATTTTTTGTGGTCTCTCTTCAAATTATTCTGTTCAAAAAAGTCAGGCTCCAATTAGGAGACATTTCCTTTGCTTCAGAGAATGTGGTGGCATTTTCAAAGCTCTAAGCTTAGTTCCTTAAAGAATTTGGACAGAGAGCAGTACTTGAATCCTATAATTATACCGTGTTTCGGAGCACAGATTATGACAGGTGTGCAAGCAGGACAAAGTAATGAGAGAGTTGGCAAAACAGTTGAATTGTCACTTAATTCACTGGTCAAAAGTTAATCATTGAGAGTAATAACAATGAGTCTTTAGGAGAACTAGAGTTTCAATTTTGGCTCAAAGTAATTTTTCCAATTAGAATTTCAAGCACGTTTTAATACAGTAGCTGGAATGTTTTATTCAATCTTTTGGCTTTTAATTCACTCAGGAAATGTCTCATATAATATGGTCAAACTTTTTAACCACAGAATAGATGATATTGTGGAACCTTAAAGACCTTATTCAACAACCCCTTCAAGAAAGAATTTTACCTCTAGTGACCATTGTTCACATACTTTGTCAAGCCCCTCAACAAATGGTAACTCAGCTTGCTATCTGTAAAACTGGGAAACTCGAACCTACTTCAAAAAGTTGTCAAAAGGATTCATTAGTTAATGTTTGCAAAACCCTTAGAACAGCGTTCTCAACCTGTGGGTTGCGACCCCTTCGGGGGTCAAATGACCCTTTCACAGGGGTCGCCTAAGACCATCGGAAAACACATATCAGGTATTTACATTACGATTCATAACAGTAGCAACATTACAGTTATGAAGTAGCAACGAAAATAATGCTATGGGGGTCACCACAACATGAGGAACTGTATTAAAGGGTCACGGCATTAGGAAGGTTGAGAACCACTGCCTTAGAACAAGGCCTAGAAAATACTGAATACTAAATAAATGTACATTAAATCAAAACAAACTACTTAAGAGAAAGATCTCTGAGTCCAAGGGCATGGCATTTAGAATGAGCATCACAGTGCCTTTCAGAGAGCTCTCACAGAACCTCCTTCTCTGGGCCCCTCAATTTGTTTTCCTCTCTTTCTTATCAGCAGCACAGGCTTTCTGCCCCTGTGATGCTCTGTGTAGCAGCTATTTCTATTTCCCTAAGGCCAAAACTAAACTCTCAGACAAGAGCTCAAGATAGTACCTACAAGGAGTATAAGTAGTGGATGAGTTCTTAGAAGAATTTAGAAAACTATATTAGTTCATTTTGAACTAATTTCACATTTTTTTACTGATGTTCAACCCATTCTCAGATCATAACATTTCTCTCTTCAAATGCACTGAGGGTAAATGCTGAAGTCCTTACTAGACCCTACCAAATATGGCTCCTTAACACTGCTCTGACTAACTAGGATTCCCTTGCTTGCCCTGCCCAACCCATCCCACTCATACTGCCCAACAATATTGGGCTCAATGTGGCACTCCAACATATCAATTACACTCCCACCTCAAGACTTTTGCTTTGCCTTTCCCTTGCCTAAAACACTCCTGCTCCACAACTCCCTGCCCCATACCTGCATAGCATAAACCCTCACCTTTTTTAGGTCTTTGCTTACAATGAGGCCTTGTCCAAGCATCATATATAATATAGAATCAGCCTGCCCAAACCTGCATCCCTAGTACTCCTTATACCATTCACCATTCCACATTTTCTTCCACAGAAATTATCATCACACACACTACATACATACTTGTTTCTTTGTTTATTCTTCTCCTCACAATAGCATGTAGGCCCCATGAGAACAGGAACTCTGGTCCCTGGAGTAGCCTATCCCCAGCAACTAAAAGAATGCCTAGTACATTGTAGGTACCCAACAGTATTTGTTGAGTGGTTAAATAGATGAATAAATAATTATATATTCACATATATTTGCAAGATAGATAGCACACTATTAGACTCATTTTTTTCCTTCCACTAATCCTGCTACAGGCACACCACTTTGGGCAAGGGCCTCTAATAGTACATAACTGAACCAACAAAGCTTGGGGAATACTATCATTCTCAGCACTGACCTCCTCACTGTGTCCATAATTTTCTCAGACTACAGTGTGCCCAAAACTCACTTACAACCTCTCTCTTTTATGGAGAATCTGAGTCAATCAATAATCACTTCAAATCATTCTGATGCACAAAGTTCCTACACTGTGCTTCAATAAAGGCTACACTACATGCTTAAGGCAAAGAATGTCTGCAGGAAAAAAAAAAGATATAATCTATTTGGGGAGAAAAGGGGCATTGATTTTATCTTTGTACCCTCAACTCTATCACAACATCTAGAAAAGGTATGTATTCACATATTGATATAAAAGACAATACAAAGTAAGTGTTGAGATTTGTGCTTGTTTAAAACTGTAGGCATACCTTGGGGATATTTGTGGATTCAGGTCCAGATCATGGCAGTAAAGTAAATATGGCAATAAAGCAAGCCACACAAATAATTTGGTTTTTCAAGTGCATATTAGTTATGTTAACACTATACTGTATCTATTAGGTATGCAATAGCATTATCTCTAAAAAAAATACACATACCTTAATTAAAATATATTGCTAAAAAACGCTAACAATTATGGGAACCTTCAGCGAGTTGTAATCTTTTTGCTGATGGAGGGCCTGCCTCAATGTTGATCGCTGCTGACTGGTCAGGGTAGTGGTAGGAGTGGCTATGGCAATTTCTTAAAATAAGACACTAATGAAGTTTGTCACATCAATAGACTCTTCCTTTCACTTGAATACTTAGAGACCATTACAGAGTTATTAACTGGCCTACATTCACTATTGTTGTGTCTCAGGGACTAGGGAGGCCCAAGGAGAGAGAAAGAGATAGAGAATGGCTGTTTGGTCAGTGAAGAAGTCAGAACACACACAATATTGATCAATTAACTTTGCTGTCTTTAATGGGCATGTTTTGTGCCCCCCCCAAACAATTACAATAGTAACATCAAAGATTACTGATCACAGATTACCATAAAAATAAGTATGAAATATTGAGAGAATTATCAAAATGTAATACACAGATATGAAGTGAGAAAATCCTATTGGAAAAAATGGCATTAGACTTTCTAGATGCAAGGTTGTCACAAAAGTTCAATTTGTATTAATAAAATAATGGAGTATCTATGAAACATAATAAAACAAGATATGTCTGTAGTCATATTCATTAGTCACTTGTGACTATTTGAATTTAATTCAAATCAATAAAATTTTAAATTTGGTCCCTCAATTATACTAGTCACATTTTTATTGCACAAAAATTACATATAGCTAGTGACCACTGTATTAGATAGCACAGACATAGAACATCTTTATCATCAGAGAAAATTCTATTGCACAGTAATGGGCTAAAAGAATAAGGTTTCCAATTACTAACCTAGTGTAGACATATGGAGTTCCCGTACCATTCTCCAACCACTAGTTATATGAGACTTTAGGCAGGTTACATCACCACATTGAGATTCAGTTTCCTGAGTTGTTATGAGGATTGTGTGATATTTTCTATTTAAAGTATTCAGCATAGTGTCTAATACATAACAAGTAATTAATATTTACTACTATTATTATTGTTATTATTATTAATGAGAATTAAAATATCCAGGGAAGGCTTTATTGTGTAAATGGAACTTGAACTAGGATTTGAAGTCTGTAAAAGACTTAATTAGTTGAATGTAAAATGCACAGTGAAAGGCAGTTAGATTAGAGTCCAGATTATAGGACAAAGAACTTTCAATGGACCATGGTAAACAGTCACCAACCATCACATTCCTACCCCAAAGTGATTCATTTTTCTTCTGAAATAGAGTGAGACACTGAGGAAAAAGTTAAACTTCTCTCTAGCAAATTAGAGAGGACAATGGAAAAGAGAATGACCAGATTAGGTAATAGAAATGATGTCACAAACATACTGACTAGTTGATACCTCCATTCACCAAAACAGAACTATCAATTGGGTTGTAGAGGATTAGAGATTCAGGAAAAAGATGGAAGTCACTATCCAGTACCTTGTCATGTATGCAGTGTCCAGAAACATGGCAGGAAATAGGTCTCTGTTCAACTACTCTTAGTCAAGGAATCAGTGAAATCTAGTCTTAGTCCCAATAAACATCAGGTAGTACAGAACACCAGTGTATAATGCCCTCCAAAGAATGAGTACAGGAACTAAACTGGTTTTGGGTGAGTCTGAGAAAGATCAATTCTACTTACTCAACAGCTGTTCATTGTTGAGTGCCTGTTAATGCTCCCAATAGGGTTCTAAGTGTGTGGAGTAATAAATCAGTGAACAAAATCAAAATCTCTGTCCTGACTGGGCCTACATTCTAGCAATTATACTTAGTTCCACTTTTTAATGAAGTTATAATTATGAAAGAATAATTAGCTTAAGATTTGTATGGAACCATAAATGACCTCAAATAGCCAAAGCAATCCTAAAAAAGCTGGAAATAATCACATTACATAACTTCATATTATACTACTAAGCAACAATAATCACAGACCAATGGAATAAAATTGAGGGCCCCAAAATAAACCTGTATATATGAGCAAATAATTTGTGACAAAAGAGCCAAAAACATAAAATGGAGAAAGAAAAACCTCTTCAATAATGGTGGAAAAATTGGAAAGCCACATGAAAAAGAATGAAACTAGACTGCTATCTGTCTCCATACACCAAAATTAACTCAAAATGGATCAAAGACCTAAACATAAGACCTGAAACAATAAATTGCATAGAAGAAAACATTGGCACTAAGCTTATGGACCTTGGGTTCAGAGAGGATTTTTATGAATTTAACCTCAAAGGCAACGGAAGTAAAAGCAAAAATAAATGAATCAGACTACATCAAACTAAAAAGTGTTTGCACAGCAAAAGAAACCATCAACAAAACAAAATGACAGCCAACTGAGAGGGAGAAGATGCACGCAAACACCTCCAATAAGGGGCTTATATCTGAAAAAACATAAAGAACTCATACAACTCAACAACACAAATACAATCTAATTTTTAAAATGGTCAGAGAACCTGAACAGATGCTTCTCCCCATAAGACTTTAACAAACGGCCAACAGACATATGAAAAAATGATCAGCTTCGCTAGCATTAGGGAATTGCAAATCAAAACCAAAATGAGATACCACCTCATACCTGTCAGAATGGCTATTAACAATACAAGTAATAACAAATATTGGAGAGGTTATGGAGAAAAAGTAACCCTCATACACAGCTGGTAAGAATGTAAATTGTAGGGCCACTATGGAAAACAATATGGAAGTTTCTAAAAAAATTAAGAATAGAATTACTATACAACCTCAATCCTGCTTCTGGCATCTACAAAAATATCTGAAAACTGTTTTCTGTAGATAGATAGATAGCTAGACCCAGATGTTC
>PVJL010001732.1:207947-238580 GCA_004026885.1 Lyroderma lyra | reverse complement strand
GTTAGAATAAGGCATCTTGCTGCCATAAGCCAGATAACTATTGTAATAAATTTAGACATCTAAGATGCCGAAGATGTCAAAGACACTCCTTCTGTACCTTATGTAGTAACCTACCATCTCCATGCATATCTTGGAATGAGAGGGAGGTGGAGAAATAAAATTTAAAAGACTCAGCATTTATGTTTTAAAAATAAGATAAGGGGGGTGAGGCTAAAAATTACAGGAAATAAACATGCTACTTTTAATTTGCACATCTGAATTAATATAAGTAAATTCTCAATTCTGTCATACCAAAACACAAACTCTTTATGACCAAGATTTTGCCTTTTATTTTATTTTTTGGTATTTCTCATAGCACCTTACATAGTAAAGTACACACAGAAGGAACTAGTAAGTGCTTGTTAAATAAAATTTATAGATCTGCTTATATGTATAATAGCATGTAATTTTCCTTTTCTCCCCTACATTTATTTGAACCAAATCTAAAATTGTACCCATTTGCACCTAGCTAGCAATCATAAAAATCCAGAGTTCGGTTGTTTTATTAAAGTTCCCCTCCTCAGCTATTTTTTGTGAAAGATACTTAGACCTAAGAGGTCTCCATTTTCAGTACCAAAAAGAGATCATCTCAAAATTACAGAATTTGTAAAAAGTAAAAACAGGACTATATAGTCTAAAAAAATTCTTATTAATAGGTGGGAGGCCCCGGATTTCTAGAAAGGTAAAGTGATCTGACTAGAGTCACATATCAAATGAGGGACTCTAAACACCCTACACAATGCTGGTTCACCTCTCCTCACTCCCCAAATACTTTTCTTCCTCTCAGTCTTACTTTATCATACTTTGTAACTGCTTAGTTATCTATCTCAAACCCAGACAGCAACTGATCAAATTCAAATGAGAGAGAAATCACCCAAAGATCTTAAAAACCAGAGAATTAGAAAAAAACAAACAAACAAACAGAATCAGGTAAACTGCCCTTTTTATTACATCCATAAAATGATGATAAACAAGAGAGCAGAGAGAATTAAGGGTACTTTTTCAGTAATCACAACTAGGGAATAAAAACGCGTTTTCCTTAGGGAGAGAATATGCTGAGGGACCAGAGAGATACCAAAGATAATTCCTCTTGGGGTTTTTTCTTTTTCATTGAGTTTGTAGCATCAAAAAAATTTTTTTAATCGTATAAACAATCATAACCTAAACACACATTTACTTCTCTTCTTTCCTCACATATTATTTTCCTAAACATTACATAGAACACGTCTCCGCAAAGAAAGTTGACCGAAGGTCTACTGCCTATTAACCAAAACCTTTTCAAGACACAGATGACTCCTCTAAAACTACAATTAGGAACCGTCTCCAAACTTCGGTTACCACGCTCAAACTGGATCGCCAAGGTTTTTGCAAATACCCTCACTCAGTTAAAGGGCATAGAATCTCTAGCGCTCCCTACAGCTCAGACTTTGAACCTACCTACCACAGAAAACGCAAGTTACCGAAGATCGGCTCCTAGCTCCACTTAAAAAATCGGGTGAAGGTGGGGGTGGGGGGCAAGCCGAAACAGCGAACCAAAGGATTAATCACTTCTCCCCATTACATCAGCAGCCCCCGCCCTTTCCTCCGAGCACCTCCTCTCTTAGAATCGTCGCTACGCACTAGCGCTCTCTACGCTCACCCCCCAGCTCTATTATATGCCCTGATACCTCCCCATTATCAACCGCACCACCACACTCCCCCTCTCCTCCTTCCCCCTTCTGGGCGGGGGAGGGAGGAAACCCTAGAGAGGAAACAGGGCGTTGAAGGAAGGGACTTCGCGATAAGAGCGGAGCCTCCATTGGCCGGAAGGTTGTATGGGAACCTTCTATTGGCTACTTGGCTGGAATCTCCGCCCCTCTCCTTCCCCGCCCATTTACCCCTCCCCCCGCCGCCCCGCGGCCCTCCCCCGCGCCCCTGGCCAGCCCCGCGGCGGGGAGGGATCGACTGAGCCAGTGGAGGCTCCGGCGGTGTCAATGGCTCCTCCTGCCAAGGAGCAGCAGCAGAAGCAGCGGCGAAGGGGCTGAGGAGGAGGAGGAGGAGGAGGAGGAAAGGTTCCTTTAAGGAGGAGGAACGACGACGCCTCTTTTTCCCCCTATCTCCTCCTTTCACACTCATTTCCCCTTCGCCGAGGAGAGAAGGGGGGGAGGAGAGAGAAGAGGCCGAAGAAAGAGAAAAAATTCCTCTCAGAAATCTCTTTCAGGGGGTGTGGGGGGGAGGAAGAGGGAAAAAAAAAAAGCCGGGCGCCCCCTGCTCCCTCCCTCCCTTCTCTCCCTCTCTTCTCCTCCTTCTGCCTTCCTCACCCGCCCGCCCACTACCCCCGCCGCCGGAGACGCCGCTCGGGAGTCGGCGGGACCGGAGTCTATCTCCTCAACCGCCGGCGCCGCGCTTCGCCTCGGGAAGCCCAGGCAGGCGGACGCCCTTTCTTTCTTTCTCTCGCTCTGCCCGTCTTTCTGTCTCCGTCCCTCGCGGCCGCCCCACCCGGCGGCCTGGGCCTTCCCGGTGCGTCAGGCCCGCCCGGCCTCGTTCGCTCTCTGTGTGTCTCCACGGGCCTTTCTCTGGACTCAGGGGCTCGTTCACCCCCTCCGCCCTTACCGTATCCCCTTCCCCTCGCCCCCTTTCCTTCCTCCCCCCTCTCCCCACCCCCTTCTCCTGCCCGGGAGCTCGTTGTGCGTGTGCGTGTGTGTGTGTCCCTCCGCCAACGCCGCCACTTCAGCCCGGCAAATGAACTCCGTCCGAGCCGCCAACCGGAGACCCAGGCGAGTGTCGCGGCCGCGCCCGGTGCAGCAACAGCAGCAGCAGCCCCCGCAGCAGCCGCCGCCGCCGCAGCCGCCTCAGCAACAGCAGCCGCCGCAGCATCAGCCTCCGCCGCCGCCGCAACAGCAGCAGCCGCCGCCACCACCACCGCCGCCTCCGCCGCTGCTCCAGGAGCGGAACAACGCCGGCGAGCGGGGTAAGGCCGCGCTCCCTAACCGCCGCCCGGCCGGCCGGGACCCGCGGGGAGGGAGGCCTGGGCGGGCGGGGGCGGCCAGGGCGCCCCGGGGGTAGGAGACGGAGGCTGAGCGGAGGCGGGTCTCCTGGTGCCGCAGTGTCAGCCCGGCCTGGCCGGCAGGAAAAGCCGCGGCTTCCCCACTTGCCCGGGCTCTCGTTCAGGCCGCGCTTTGTTTGGTTTCGGGGCTCGGCACCCTCTACCTCCACCCATCCTTCTGGCTTGTCGCCTCGCTCCCGGGCCCCGTCGGAGACGCTTGGTGGCTACGGGGAAGGCAAAGGATGGGATTTTCCCCCCTTTTCTGCTGCCTTTCGCCGTTTAATCTCCCCCTTTCCAGTGGGAGATGGGGGAAACGACTGGGAGTGACCGGGCGGTGGGGCTGGCTGGGGAACTTGTTTTCCCCCTTTTCTCTGTTAGCCTCCCCCTTCCTGTGGAGGAGGGGAGAGGGGGAGTCAGAGTGGTCCGTGGTGTTGGAGGAGGAACTTGTTTCCCCCGCACCCCCCCACCAGTCACGGGGTAAGGGGAGCAGCGACTGCTTTCCCAACCCCAGTGTTTGCTGCGCAGTTTGCCTTTAGTTTCAGAGCCCCTGGGCAAGACCCGTTAAATCAAGACCTTTGAATAAATAAATATAGAATCCATCGGATCCATCGGCCATTTCCAGCCCCCTCCCTCGCGTGCAGTGCAGTTACCCTTCCGTTCTGTCGACACCCCTTCTCGCCTGTCCTCCATGGTGAACCCCCACGCCGCCGTGCTACCCTCCATCTCCTAGTGGGGTTTGAACGCCCCTTCCTTAGAACTGGCCGTGTGTGTGTGTGTGTGTGTATGTATGTGTGCGCGCGCGCGCGAGTGTGTGTGTGTGTGTGTGTGCGCGCGCGTGCGTGTGTGTGTGTGTGTGTGTGTGTGCGCGTTGTGTCCAAGGCCTAGTGAAATGTGTCATTTGGACCCAATTGTGCAGCTCTGTCTGGCAACCACCATTGTCTAAGGGCTGAGACTCCTGGGGGTTGGATTCTTGCTTTAGCAAAAATAATGTTCAGCTCTACTTTGGCGATATGGTTATTTGGGGAGGTTTGAGAGGTAGGGTATTGCACCATAGTCTCCAAACGTAACTATTCTCTTTATTAATTAGCTGCTCTCGGTGGGGGTAGAGGTCAGTACCATATTTATGTGTTCGGTTGTTGTTTTAAGGAGGAAGGGACTTGTAAGGAGACATTTTGCGTGTTTTCGTGGGCGGATTAAGGTTAATTTTACATGCGTTGGTTGTCACACCTTTTGATTAAGGGAATTGGAATTAAATACCTTTTTAAAATTATACATTATTTCCTTAAAAACTGTTTCATTGTTGTACTTGATCAAAATACTTAACAAATGAAAGAGGGCGATGATAATCTGAAAAATAGTTTAAAGGGTTTTCACTAGTCACTGTTACAGATAGTCCTTGAGAAGGTAGTTTGCTATATGTTGCTTGAAAGACTGTGATGTTTCAAGCCAGTTAGGTCTTGTGCAACATTATTGGTAAATGTGTTTTAATGATCCTTTGATACATTTATCTTTTTTTGTAAATTAAAAATATTTGTAATTTAATCACTTCATTTCACATTTGCATATCAGGGTTCTCCTGTGTTCCATTCAAGTAATATTCAAGTCTCCTTCCAGAATCGGCACTGTATGTAATAGAATTGACAAAATTTTTTTAGAAAACAATGGCGGTAGATTGAAATTCTAGTATAATATTTAGTTGCTAAATGTAAAGCTTTTTCAAGATGTACTAATTTGTTAATAACATGAGTACTGAATCAGATTCTTTCAGTCAAACAATTTAGTCCCACTGTGTATTTTTAAATGTTTATTCTGAATCTTCTTTTCACAATTTGTGTGTAATTTCAAACTTCGTTGAGGTACTTTTATCTTGAACACTTTTCTTCATTTGTTTGAAATTACTGACTAATAAAGTCTATTTCCTTTTGAAGGAAGTTGACTTGGTTGCTGGCAGTCACATGCCGGAGTGTCAGTTTTTTTTATCATTAAAGTCCATAAACTGACTAAGATGTTCCTGGATCAAAACTTCAGTATGTACCTAACCAAATAGTAAATCAAATTCACTGTAGAATTGTTGCTTTGCTGCAGTTAGGAGAAATTGTTCTGGAGATTCTGTGTTGGCACAGAGGGGAAAAGAACTTGCTGATTAGTCTTCAGGGAAACTGCTACGGATCTTTTAGAAGGCAAATAAATGGCCTCTAAATGAGTAAGTCATTAAGATGAAAGACTAAAGATATTTTTGTTAGCTTTATGTAAAAATGTCATTTTTTTAAATTGGCATTTTGATTATATTCTTAAATGTACAGTTCACACACATAATGATAAGTTAGCCAAAAATACTTTTTACTTTAAGTTTTATGGAGCATGCAAAAATGTCACTATTTCTGGTTTAAATAGGAAAGATTTTTTTTTTATTTAAGAATATTCTGGGTTTCATAATTTTGACAGGGTAATTAAGGAACTACAGCTAAGAGTGTGTGTGTGTGTGTGTGTGTGTGTGTGTGTGTGTGGTTTTACTAACTGTTAATGAATATGTAACTCGTGCATTAGAGTATAGGATAGAGTTACATAATAGTGGCTCAGACAGCTTTCCAGGTAAAGAATTGAAGAAGTGAGACTCAATGTGTTAAAACAAGTTAATTCAATCTGTATATAAACTCATTTTATATAAAGGATGGACTTTGGGCTTTTTACTGCCAAGTAGTTACAAGATGGTATTTTTTTTCCAAGCAAAAATTCTGTCAGAACTGGTTTTTAGTTACTTCTTTGCCCACAGGTTAATAGGTCTAAAAACTTCCTTTTTATCCTTAAGCAAGCAAGTGCACACACAGGCATGAGTGCGTGCGCGCACGTGTACACACACACACACACACTCACACTCTTACGTGTAATGGCCAATGTTTGAAAAAGAATAGAACAACCTTGGAGAGTGAAATCTATGAGGACTTTTCAAAGCCTTCTATTGGGGAGAATTTCTTACACTAATAACAATACTAATCATTAGTCTTTTTAGTCTTTTAATTTAAATTCCTGAGTTTAGGATTTCACATACCACTTCAAGCTAGTAGAAGATAATTAATGTTCAACATAGGGACACTTTGATAATATATTTCAGATTCAGTGAAACTGAAAGTAGTGTGGTATTGGATTCTTTTATATTTTTCTTTTGAAATGCCAAAGAGATTTGAGTTTTTGTAACTTGTTCTGCTGAATTTATCTTGTTACCTAGTTGGCAGTCTTTTTCTGGAAGTATGAAGGCAGCTTACAAGTTTCCAGAAGTGCTGTTTTCTGAACACGTTTAGTTTTTAGTTGTTAAAATCAATTACTTTGAATAGGTAATTTAAAAGTCCCTTACCCCTACACCTGACCTCAGCTACCAAATTTTCCTACTTGGAATCAATCACTGTTAGTTTCTCATTTATTATGTTTTAATAAAAGATGATATTTGACTTCTGTAAATAATCTCAATATAAAAGTTTTGGTAAATGGGTATAATTTTCCAGTTATTGGAAAATTCATAAGATTGTTTTAAAGTGCTGAAATTTTAACTGATCATTTTACAGTTCAAGAAATTTAATAAATACAGTATATTAATGGATTTTGCTATTAATTTCTACTCTGAAGTAATTGTAGAAAGTAAAAACTTAGTCTCTTTAAATCTCTTATTTGTAGGTTAAAAATATCACCTATGACCCTAGAATTAAAGGAGCTTTTATAACTAAATTTTTTTTTGAACTAATTCACTGCATGTAGTATTACATAAAATATTCCTGATAGAGCTATATATTTTTAAAATGCAGTAGCCAGGAAATTTCTTAGTGTTCTAGTCATGCATGGTAATTATATTTTCTGTGGGATTGTTCTAGTTCTTATTTTTTACCTTCAGTTTCTTCCTCCTCCATATAGAATAAGGAACTACTTCTGCAAGCTTTCTAGATAAAAGATAAGAATTAAGTACTGTGGGGTACTACTCTCCCTTCTGGTCCCTAAGCCTTCAAAATATTTACTCCCATGAGAGGACTGATACTATCCAACTGTGTGTGTGTGTGTGTGTAAGTGTGTGTAAAGAGAGCCTGTTTTTTCTCAACACTTAGAAATTATTTGAGGAATAGAAATGGGATCATGACAGTGCTGATGTTAAAAGTTCTGCTGATTAGACCTAAGGGTCATACCTGTACTCCTTTTCTCCTTCATTACTGGAAATTCTGGCAAACCCAGGGAAAGGCCAACCAGCTTGGAGACCTACCAGTAAGGCAAGAACCACCAGTAGATCTTGACCTGTTAGTGAGGACCGAACTTATATTTGGCAGAATTCAAGGCTAGTGAGTATTTTCATGGGATTTTTTTTTTATATTTGTCTTAACTTTAAAAATAACAGTCTATAAAAAGAAAAGGGGAAAAAAAAAGAGTAAACAATCTATTATGTGTTATTTCAACTTGAGTTCTCTTTACTGTCCCCCTTTTTATTCCTAACTAATAAGTTACTCTTATTCTGTGCCTATCTTGTATCACTGGTCTCTGAAGGGTTATTCTATATTAGACCTTCCATTTTACTACTTTATCAGCCCTTTGAATTGCATTCTTGTCTTCCAGAGAGTGCAAGTTAATATGTGAGATTGCTAGCAAGCTACTCCCAGATTGCAAGTGTTAACCTCTGAAAATAAAATTATACAGAAACAAAGTAGGAGTTCCCTGATGGTGTAGTGGCTTAAGGCTTCGGCGCTGGCTCTGTCAGCACTGCGGTCTGGGTTCAATTCCCAGTCAGGGAGCTACCCACATACCAAAAAGCAAAAAAAAAAAAAAAAGGGGGGGGGACAGAAACAAAGTACAAGGGATGAGACAGTTGAGTGGTATGAGTTAGAGCTAGCTAGACCTGGGTTCTATTCCTGAAAGCACCTTTAATGAGCTGTTTGACATGAGGCAGCAATAACCTCTTGGAGCCTTACTTCATTATCTGTAAAATGGGGATAATAACACTTGCTTTGTGGAATAATTGGAAGAATAAATAACATAAGTACCCAGTATATGGTAGATGCTCAGTAAATGACAGCTCTTTTAAATATTAAAAATAATAGTAAGGAATGGAGTCAGCCATATATTAACCTAAACCTGAAAGATAAAATGTGCACAAGTCTATTAAAGAGTTTCTGGCATACCCCAAAATGCAGTCTATAGATAACTTGGTATAACCTTAGAGAGACTGGTTTGTAATTGTAAATCACTAATCTTCTATCTAATGACTTGAGATATTCTTCAAAAACACAATAAGGAAACAGAAGACATGGATATTTGGAATAATAAACATTGACTGTTTCTACTTAAGTACTAGAGTCTGTGCCAGACACTTTCTTACATACTGTCTCATTTAACTCTCTTTAACAATTCTGTAAGGTGGACATTACACAGCACTAAATATGCATAGTAAGTAGCAGAGAAGAATTTCAAAACTGATTTGTATCACCTAGTCTTTACATAAACAAGGGGAGATACAAAAATAACATTTGGCAGAATGTCTCCATCACTTTGAGGGAATGGAATAACCTAGCCTCTCCCTTATACTATCCATCCTATCCGAGACTGATACAGTAGTCCAATGCCATTAGATATCTGGTTTTACATTTTCTGAGTTAACCTTCTAATCATAATTTTACCTCTTACGTAGATTTATCTCCAGAGGAGATTGCACTGATTGGGTAGCATGTTTTTCCAGCTTGTTGATTAGGTCACTAAGCACTCATTGTGCAAAGAAGGGTCGATTTCCCTTGAATTACTCATAAGTTACGAATGAAGGGTGTTAGGTCATTTTAGCTCATGGTTATAGACTGAACTATTTCAGCAAGAAAAAAAAATGTGAGTTAAATTAGACTTCAGTACTAATTTTGACAGGTTTGGGGCTAGTTAATCCTTTTGTCACCATACCTTGGTGTCTTTACATGTATAGGTTGGGTTTTTGTGTACATTTAGTTAATACAAGAAATGTGCTTAAACTTAATCCTTAGAAAATAGGGAAATGAAGCTAACTTCCTTTTCATATTTTAGTTGAAGAAAATATTGAAAATATTTACTTTACTTTGAAAATAAATGCATTGTGTATTTCTTAATTTTAAAACACCCAAAGTATGATAGCATGTTAAAGCAACTGTAAGTTCTCTATTAGTTGCTTACACTCCCAGTTGCTAAACATCTAATTGTCAAATGTTCTGCCCTTCTAAAATGGAAAATGGCGTGACTGTGTTTTAAAAAGAAAAAATATTAAATGCCATTCTCTCAGCTGGTGGCTACACCTTAAAAAACATTAAGGAGTGCTTCTACATCTCATGAGAGGTGTCATTCATCTATTTTGTGAAAAGAGCCTACTGTTCTGTTTTCTCAAAGCTTAGAAATTATTTGATTGATAGAAATACTTTACTTTAAAATTATTTTTCTGGTAACAGTAATAATCTTCGTTTCACTATTTTCCCTCGTGTAACACAACACTCATCCAGATGGTCAAGTGGGTTGTGTCAGAATCTTTGTTGAACATTCTTCTTATATGGAATTAACTGTCTATTCTACATGCTCAGCCTGTGGCATTTGTTTCTTTAATGCCACATGTTTGAATCAGTTTAGCCTTTGCTGGTTTGCTGACTACTTGGGTTTAGGTATGAGAATTCGTTTTTATATTCAAGTATGATTTTGTATCTTGCATCCATTGTATATAACATAGTATACACAGGTGGCTTTATGAGACTCTAATACTGCAGAGGAAGGGAATGGAGAAGAGGAAGAGCATAATAACTTTTTTTATTCACCTGTTATATTTTGAGATGGACAGGGTTGGTATATAGTACATATTATCACTGGTAATTGTTTCTTCCCATGTAATTGATCATACCTTTTGAAATAAAGAGGAAAAAAAGGCTTTATGGAAAATTAGAAGTGAGTAAAATTTAAATGTTTGTGTCCACATGACTGATACCTTGATAATCCTTTAAAATACATTTGTATTTTTAAGAAACTGATTACTTAGTCAAGTTTTGGTATTTTGGGCCAAGTAAAAAAGGCAGGAGAAATAAGTGATTTGGACAAAGATTTTTTTAGGTAGAAGTGCTTCCTCTGAGGCAAAATGAGCACTAAGTGGAGAGCGGGGGAGCAGAAGATTCTTGCAAGAATCATTGACCTTACACATTTATTCATTTTCCTAATCTACTTCTGAACCTAAAATTTTTCTTAAAATTTCACTTTTTTTCAGAATACTAATTTTGGGTTGGGAATTGGAATGGAGAGAAGAGAAAGAATTAGAGCAGGTAGGAGTGTCAGTTTGTATGGGTCCTTTAAATTAGTAGTGGTCATTTGAATTAGAAACAGTCTATATAATTGCTTCTATATCTTTGTGTATATGTATTATATATAGTTATTTAAGTTGTGGAGATAATTTTTATTAGTCTTTAAACTGAGGTTGTAGTGAAAGTATACAATTCACCAGTCATTTATGTACACAGTTTGATAACTTTTCACGAGGTGAGCACATCTTTGTAAGCAATGATACCTAGATCAAGAAATGAAATACTGCCAGCATCCCAGAAGTTCTCCACGTCCCCACCCCCAGTGCCTTCCCAGCTATTCGTGTCCTATGTTAACTACTTGGATTAGTTTTACTTGTTTTTGAACTTTATGTAAATGTAATCATGCAGTATGTATTCCTATGGTCTGACTTCTTTCACTTAATATTTGTTAGTTTTCATCCATGTTGTTGCTTATAACAATAGTTTGTTCATTCTTGTTGCTATGTCATACTACATTTTATGAATATGCTACAGTTTATCCATTCTACAGTTGATAGACATAATGTTTTTGTATTTGACTGTCAAGAATAGTGCTGTTATCAGTATATGTCTCTTGATGAACATACGAGGTCTGACAATTAAGTTCACGAACTCATCCTAGAAAAAGTGCTACATACCTCATTGCTGAATATCACTATGGTCACCTTCGAAATGCCCCCCTGGGGAAGCTATGCACTGATGCCAGTGCTTAATCCTACTTTCAAAACACTTTTAGAATTTTTTTTCTGAAGTGGCCATCAGAACTGTCATCATAATTACTCTTGGTGTCCTGAATGTCATCAAAATGTCTCCCTTTCAATATTTCCTTTATCTTTGGGTAAAGACAGAAATCATTGGGGGCCAGATCAGGTAAATAAGGAGTGTTCCAATACAGTTATTTGTGTACTGGCTAAAAACCCTCACAGACAGTGCCTTTTGAGCTGGTGTATTGTCATGATGCAAGAACCATGAGTTGTTGGTGAAATATTCAGGTTCTTTTCGTCTAATTTTTTCACACATCCTTTTCAGCACTTTCAAATAGTTAACTTAGCTGACTGTTTGTCCAGGTGGTACAAATTCATAATGAACAATCCCTCTGATATCAGAAAAAGGTTAGCAACATCATTTTGACTCTTGATTTGGACTGACAGAACTTTTTTGCTTGTGGAGTATTGGCTGACTTCCTTTGTGCACTTTGATGCTTTGTTTCAGGGTTGTATTGTTACACCCATATTTCATCACCAGTGATAACATGGCCCAAAACATCGTCTTGCCTCTCCAAACGGACTTGGCAAATTTCTACTCTCCTTTGCTTTTCTCGGGGAGCTCCTTCAGGATCATTTTTGCACATACTTTCTCATGTCAAGATGTTCAGCTAAGAGTTTCCTGACTGTTTTCTCTATTGATGTTTAGTTGGTCTGCTATACTTCTTACAGTCCCCTGAGGATTTTGATGCACAATTAGATGAATTTTATCAATGTTTTCATCAGTTCAGCTTGTTACTGGCCACCCTGACCTCTATTCATCAGTGACACACTCTCCCCTCAGAAAAACGTTTAACCCATTTATACATTGCCATTTTCTTCATGGCATTATCCTCATAAACTTGGACTAACATGTCCCTGATTTCACTTCCACTCTTGCCAAGTTTAACAAGAAATTTAATGTTTGTTTGTTGCTCTCATTCAAGCTCCAACATTCTTGATATGGTACACAAAAACACGCAACAACAATAATAAACACCACTCAGCAAGACACAGCCACACGTCGACACGAACACAGCTATTAGACACAGATATACCAAGGTTATAACACCTTACTGAGTTGTTTGTACAATGCTGCCAACGTAAGCACATGGTGGCAAGTTTGCGAACTGAATTGTCAGACCTCATGTACATACTCCTTATAAATTTTGTACCTCAACATACACCATTGCTTATCGTTTCCCAATGGCAAAACTTTAATTTATTTTACAAGAAATGGAAGATGAAGCAGCTTTAAGACAGATATGAATATAGCCTCTCACAATTAACAGTTCAATGTTAGTCAAGAAGTTTACCCAGCAACTTAATGTACTTTAATTTCCCCCCAAAATTATGGGTTGTGTTATTTTGGGGGGTAGGATCTCTTTTATATTTAGGAATGTAAAGAAATACTATGGACTTTAATATGTGATTCTGAGCCTTCATTCCAAACACTTGTTTCTTTTTGCTACTGCCATAAATATTTTTGTTTTCTTTATTTTGGTTTGGAACCCTGTTTTTTACTACTTTAAGCTTATCTTTCTAACTCCTATGAAAATATTTTGCTATTATGCAATTGTTTCGATTTCTTTTTCTGCATATCTTGGTTATCCTTTATTATCTTCTATTCATTTTAATTTTAAATTGTAAAACTTTCACAGAAAAATTGGAGCACATTTCCTCTCAAAATTATTTTTTTAGTCCTTGACTGTATCTGTCAGTTCGTGATGTATAGGAAGAAGGTGTAAGAGAGCATCTGCCAGCATCGTAAGTTCTTCCTCAAGTGGATCTTGTGCTAAAGTGCTGGTGCCTTATAAATTTGTACCTCCTATGATACAAATATTTTCTGAGAATGATAGATGGGGCTCTGTTCGTAAGGAACTACTTACATATAACTGATGATATAGTAGCCTTAGATACCAAAAGAGTAAGATTTCATTACTTTATGTCTACTTTTTCAGCATTTACAAGCCTGTTGTTAGTGGTAACAGTTGTTCTCTCTTGTCCATAACCAGCCCTGTGGAGAAACTGCCTCCTTCCTTTCCATTTTTCTCCCCCATTCCTCCCCTCCTCCCTTCTCTCCCCCTTTCCTCCCCTCCCTTCCCTTCCTTTTTTGTTTTGTTTTTTTCACACATAGCTAGCCATATTCAGTAAATGTTCAGTGGCTTTTTTTTATTTTTTATAGAATGATATATTAATTATGTTTCTAAATTAGAGGATTTTTGAATTAAGTAACTTCTGAGATGCTCTAGTCTGTATCATTTCAGTTACCAGTATAAATCATTGAAGTCTGAATTTTTTAGATGTTACTGTATAGACATAGCTCTTGCTTTTATGGAACTTAATAGTTGAGTTAGATACTGAATTAAACTATTACTTAAGATCAACGTGAATTGCAAATAAGCATATTGATATTGTTTTCGTTGTCTTCTGATATATTTTTAAGGATAGAGATACATATCTGAAGTTTCATTTGTAACCTTACTTAGACTGTTTGCAAGACCAGAGAGAGTCTGTCAGAGAGTATTCTATGAAATGCTACTAAGATGAGGGTTTTTATAACCCCCTCTTGTCTGGTATATGTTCTGTCCTTTAATCATTAAATTACTTTTGTGCCACACTTAGAATGTTGTTGCAGCCACAAAATTAAGCTAAATTATAGCATGTTTATATATGTGATAAAGAACCATATGCCTCATGAAGGAAATTTACCAACTGAGTTTGGGTAATTCATCTTATTTTCATAGTATTGTCCTTCTTCATTATATTCATTTTTGCCCTTGTATCCAGAACTGAAGATAGGAAGGTAGATTTAAGTTAGATATTTATGTTGCTAGAATCTAAATACTTAAATTGCAGAGATAAAATAACATTTTAAAGTTTCTTCATAGCATTTGTAATCCCACATACCAATTAGTTGTAACTCTCAGGGTACCCTTATGGATTTCTCTGATTATTAGTATCTCTATTGCTATCTCACAGTGAACCTGTCCTCTATTTCTGAGTCATTTGATTTGAGAACCTCTTAGCTGAAATCTTTAAAGCTGAAAAACTGAGCTCGGAAGTCTGGATGTAGTTAGCTTTAACAGGATCTATAAATTTAAGTGTGATTTTAGAGGGCTGGAAAAATGTCACATATTGATTATAGACATGCATTCTCTCACGCGCGCACGCGCGCTCTCAAGCTGGGCGTATGCACTCGTGGTTTTGTCAAGGATCTAAAAATTTTTTATGAAATGTTAGTGTCTTGGGATGGTGGAGGTGAGGTAATTTAAATTACTATTTCTACATTTCTTTGTTTTTCAAATACTACTATCTGGAATCTGGAATGAGGGAAATTTGTGGTTTTTGAAAATAATTTAATAGAACTGATTGTGGTGTGAACTCATGTTATTACTTGGTTTGATGATAGGTAGTCCCCACATCAGCCATTTTAAATTCAAATGAAATTTAAAACTTTCCAATTTGCAGTGCTTTTAGATGTTAAAATTTAAAGTGTTTATTAATTTATGGACATTTTTAGTTTTTGTATTCACAATAACTTGAGGATAATTGGCCACTATCATTTATAGTAACGAGGACAATTGATTATCAGAAAGTCAGATTCAGAATTAAAAACAAAATTTGACATTTAAACTTTGAGCCATAATTCTTTCTTTCTAGGATAAGTTTGTGGCTATAGATTATGATAGTAAATACATACAAAATATTTTAATTATATGCCTTGCTGAATGATGGAAGGTGGAAATTTAGTGTGCAAGCAGTTAGATAATTAAATAAGAGAAATTTATTTGGTCACAACAGGTGGGTATTTCTTTTGTACCTTGGTGTGGTACGGACTCATGTCTATTTGATTATTTTTATGTGGGGATGTTTTCTCTTCACAAAACTGGAGTTAATTCTAAAGAAATTAATGACTATCAATTTAATAAGTTGAAATAGACTGCTAAGGGAAATTGTTTCATTATTATTGGTAAAAAAACAAAAACAAAAAACAAACAAAAAAACACCCCTCCCTTTTGTACAGGTTCCGGCAGAAGTAACTCCACTTGGTAGGGTACGTGAATGTCTTGCATGAGATGGACAGCTATTTGAACATTGCACCTAAAATGTCAGTCATGTCGTGTGCTGGAGTGTGATATTGTTATGTTACAGAATTACATGCTTATGATTTTGTAATAAAAGCTTTGGGATAGATTACCAGCTCATAAAAAGGGGGTGTTTTTTATGCCGGACCCAGTATTCTAAGATGTTTTGGATTGTGGGACCTAATCTGTTTAGCAATAAATAAGAACCTGGCAACAATTTTCAAAAAATGTGGGCTTTTGGAGCTTAAATTTAGTTATCAGATTTGGAATTTACTCAGCTCACACTTGACTAGCCTTATCATCTTATAGACTCTTTATAAACCTAAAAACCAAGCAAAAATAGGCATTTTCCTATTAGAAAAACCTTCATTGAAAGAGGTGAACTATTTGTTGTTGTTGTTTTTAAATAGGGACTACTGATATGGTTTAGGATAAATCAGTCATTAAGTGTAGATTCTAGATAGTTATCAACATAGTTTTATGAAGAGTTGATTACAAATGTATTTCAAGTATTTTTCCAAAACAGTGATTTTGGTGGCCTGTAAGGGAACAAAAAGCAACATAGCCAGATTTAAATAAAGCTTTAAAGTTGTATTATATGAAAGGTACAGCTTATTAAAAAAGTGCTACCCATTTGCCAGATAGATATTTAGTAAATAGTTATTTCTGTTTCCCTTCAAGTTTCTTCTTTGGACCCATATTTGTTCATATAATTACTGATTTAAGTTCCTAAGCATGGTAACTACATAGGTAATTTTAAAAAAAAATGGCATGAGGTAAAATACTAGGAAAATCAAGAATAAAAATCAAATTACTTTGAATAGTTTATTTTTTTTTTTAAAGCAAATGTGCTTTAACCTTTGTAGAAATAACAAACAAAAAAATGAGTAGTCACTTAGAAATGTTGAGCCAGAATAAGTATAGCAGCAAGCAATATGGACTATAGTTGAAGGAATTACCCATACTAAAGTGTGTGTGCCCATGTAAACACATGGTAATGTATTGTAACAGTAAGACTTGTAAAATTTTGAAATAATTGGGAAAATATGTATATTGGGAAAAGTTAAGTGATATTCTAAAGAGCAGCAAGGTAAAGGATGACAGCCTTTCACATGGTTGAAATAATTCTTAAAAGAAAAATGTTCTGTTATTTTTCATTATGGCCAGAAGATAGCTAGAGAAAATGAATTTAAATTATTATTTTGTTGATTTGTAAATTCTAAAACAGGCCACTAAAGATTATATACATTCCTTTTTTGGTGGCAGTTTATTAGTATTAGACATTTTAATTATCTTAGAGGTGGTAATTAGAAATTATAGAATGTTGGCAATAGAACCTTAATTCCAATTCTTGAGGTTATTCACTTGCTCCAGGCGGTGGTTGGTTTAGCACCCTGCTCTCCTGACTCCCAATTAGTTACCTGTTTTTGTTTCAGAATTTTATTATCATTCCATTTATTTTTCAGTTTAGTGATTTGTTGAACTTACTGGTCTGGAAAAGGTTTCAGCAATTCATTAGGTGAACTAAAAAAAATTAATTTGTTTTAGAATACTTGTCTTATTTAGTAACTTTAAAAGAATATGCAAGTAAAATTATAGTTGGTTACTTACTAATGGACATTGTTTTTATTATTTTGTTTTACTGTGCCTGGTTAAATATAAGGCAGTTGTATTATTCAGTGTTAAGGTGAACCATGTCAGTGAGAGATTCATGTGATGATTCCCAGTGTAACTGATTTCAGATGGTTAAGACTGGTTAATGCTTTTGAAGAGGTGAAGCAAACTTCTTTTCCACTGAATTTAAGAATCCGTTTATGATAATGGTGTTTTGGAGCAGCAAGGAAATAATTTACTATTCAAGAAATGATTTTGAGACTATTGGTTATTCATTTCCAAGAACATTCAATTAATTTCCTACTTTGTTCAATACCAAAAAATATATCCCAAGTTATTAAAGAGCTCAACATTTTAAGTTTTATTGTAGTAAGAATATTTAACATAAAATTACTCTTTTAACAAAATTTTAAGTGTATAGTATGGTATTGGTAAAAACTATAGGTGAAATGCTGTACATCAGATTTCAAGAACTCACTCATCTTGTATAAGTGAACTTTATACCCGTTGAATAGCAACTCCCCATTTCCCCTTCCCCTAGTCCCTGGCAACACTATTCTGCTCTCTACTTCTGTGAGTTTGACTGTTTTAGATACCTCATGTAAGTACAATCATATGGTATTTATCTTTCTGTAACTGGCTAATTTTACTTAGCATAGTGTCCTCCAAGTAAGAGTGCAAATAATTTTTAAAATCATAAAAGAATTCAAAGAAAGTACTTTTTCCTAACTGGACTAAAAAATCCAGAAATCATTAAAGGTCAAGAAATTGACTACATAAAATAAATGAAAAGTTCTGTGTAGTGAAAGTTGCTAATAAAGTTAAGACAAATCGCAGACTGAAAGAAAATAATTTGTACCATATCCACCATACAAATTATTAATATATGTAAGTTTTTATGAAAAAATTATGAGATAAAATATTACTTATAGAGATAAACTTTATCTTTCTAAAAAAGTACCTTCCATATCAGTCCCCTCCTCACTTTAATCCTTCTCAGAAGCTACCACTATCATGAATTAGGTATGAACTTGTTCATTTGTTTCTTAAAATACTTTTACATGTATGTGTGCTTCTGTAAACATTTAGCTAAGTAAAAACTTGCCTTCAAGATGTTCATGGTTCAGTAGGGGTAAACGGGAACATAAAATACTCTCCCAAAAGGTATTTAATATATAAGTGCCAAGAGAGTGGTATAAATCATGAGTACCTGGAACTCTAGAAGTTTTTAAATAATTGATAAGTGAATTAATGAATACAGAAATATATACAATTGAAAGGAAAAATCAGCATTTTTTTCTTCTTCCCCTGTCCTTGTACTCCCCAGAAATAACTCTTAACTCTGTGTATGTTGACTTTTGAATTTTTGTTGTAAAATTTTTTGAGGTGACAATGGTTAGTAAAAATTACATAGGTTCCAGGTGTGTAATTCTCCAATACATTGTGTTGCGTTGTGTGCTCACCACTCAGAGTCAGTTCTTCCATTACCAATATACTTGAAACCCGCTGTCTCCTCCTCCTCCTCCCTCTTCCCCCTTAACCTCAGATTACTTTTGAATTTTTTTAATGCATGTGTGTATAAATACACATACTTTATTTCATTCTGAAAAAAACACACTGTGTATCTGGCATATCCAATCTGCGGCCCAGAGCAACTTTGAATGCGACCCAACAGAAATTGTTAAAACAGAGTGAGATTTTTTTGCAACCTATTTTTTAGCTCATCTGTTGTTAGTCTTAGTGTATTTTATGTGTGGCCCAAGACAATTCTTCTAGTGTTGCCCAGGGAAGCCAAAATGTTGGACACTGCTGCTGTATATATTAATTTGTAAATTAAGTTTTTTACTTAAATGTATTTGAGGCATTTTTGTATATCTAACTATAAAGTTACCTCATTCTTTTTTAAATTTGCAGAATAGTCCATTATATGAATATACCACAATTTACATTAAATGTACCTCTATTTATTAATATTTAGGTTCTTATTTTTTGCTATTACTGGACTGCAATGCACATCTTTGTACAAATATGTTTATGTCACAATTTCAGTAGTTTAATAAAAGGGAGTTATTGAACCAAAGGAATATTTGCATTTTAGTTTGATAAATGTTGCCAGAGTTTTAAAAAATAATTACACCATTAATGTATTAGGTTAAATAGTATTGAATGAATGAATACATGAAATAACAGTAGAGGGGGAAACTAGTCTGATGACTTAAATGGTTTGGAAAGACTTTCCAAAGAAAGTGGATACTTAAACTAGATCTTGAAGGATGAGTATGTCACAGGAAAGCGGGTGGGAAGGATATTCTTAGTAAGAGGAAATGGGCCAGACAAAGGGCATTGCAAGAGTTACCAGGACAGAATTTTTACTGTCATTGTACTCTCTTCATCTCTCAGTTCACTTTATGTTGGTGTTTTCTTTTCCAGAAAAGAAATTAAAATGAAATTTAGGCACTCCTCTATCTTTAAGGCTTTATTCTAAATTCAGTATTCTGCACTTAGACTGCCTGTTTTTCTTTTATATGATTCTTCTTTTTACAGACTCATCTATATATTTTTCTTGAATGAACCATATATATTGCTACTCCATATATATACCTATATATATATATATTTTTTTTTTTGACACTGATGTAAAATTTTGAATTCAGTGGTTGCTTGATTTCAGTGTTTAGTTACTTCCTTTTGTTGACCCTATACGTTATTGGTACATCCCCATACCTCAAACTCAGGTACTTGATACCACTTACAGTTGTTGGTAGGTCCATTTTTGCTAAATGTGTCGAGGATTATCAGTAAGTATTTGATAATATTTTATATAGTAAGCTCATCTTGTTGTATGTCCTGGATATTTTGTTTATAATACGGTTTGGCACTGAAATTTCTGAAAACTCACCAGAATGTATTTTCCTTATTAATAGGTATCTATCCTGTTATCCATATGTGGACTTGTAATATACAATATAAATGATATATAATTTATATATTAAGCATAACAAGAAGAAATATTTTGTAAGCACTTAAGTACCAGTTAAGCTATCTAGATACCCATGGGAAAGCAATGCAATGAATTTATATAGTAATAATTATTATAATCATTGTTCAGTAGTTATAATATTAATAGCCATCATTTATTGATCACTGTTCTAGGTATACACTGAATGCTCATTTTCTTCTTACAAAAGCTCCCATCACGTAGGCAATATGCCCATTCTTACATGTGAGGAAACAGAAGTTTAGGGAATTTAAATAACTCACAAGAGGTAGTAAATGTCAACTGCAGGGTTGGAATACATGTCTTTCTAATTAAAAACAGCTTGAATAAAGTTTGTAATCATTATTCCCTGTGTATAAGTTTTTAAAAATACATATTTTTAGGAAATACTTGTTACATAAAAATGATCACTAATTGCACTGCAGTGACCTCCTTCTGGAAGGTAGGAGTAATGAATAATCAATTATTTGTTTCCCAAGAAAATTTTGAAAAATTCAGTATAGCATAAAAATAAATTGAAAAATTAGCTATTTAGTTTCCCCAAACTAGAGAAAACATGCATTTTTGCATTTGCTATAAATATAATATATAGAACATCTGTAAAATTATATATAATATTTTCATTGGAATCATACTGTATATGTATAATTTTATATTCTCCTGTATTTAACATATCACTGTTTTCCCACTAAATACATATGCATATATGTTTATATTCTTTGAAAATGGTTCTCAGTGGCTATGTAATATATTTTATGTACGTACTTAAGTTCATTTTATCATTTCTCTATTGGATGACAAGCAGGTTACTTCTAACTTTTCTCTATTATTCATTACACTGTAAGGTGAAATTCTCAGGATGGGTGCTATGCATTCCAGAATTGAGGTTTCCAACTTTCCCAAAAACAACAATGATAAATTAATACATGCATCACACTTCTGGCATGAATATAGCTACGTATGTCTATATCTTTCCTCTCTAAAAGTTATAAAAAAGAATAGAAGGATAAGAAAAATACATCAACTTTTATTTTCAGTCAACTGAAAGACATAATATGTAGACTCCAAATTCTATTTACAGGCTATCAAAAGCATCTGAGAAGGGACAGAAGCTGTGAGCTTAAATATACTTACTGAAGGTGAGGGACTCACCTTGAAGTTCAAAAACTAAATCTTGTTTGTAATGGAAGGGCTAGTGATGACAGAAATACCTGGTTTGAAAAGGTAGAAACGAAGAAAAGGTGTAGAGCAACACACATAGAACCATATGTACAGGAACCAGCTTTTCTCGGTATTCTCTATATAGCATCAAAAGAGGAAAGAGTCTTTGGACTGTGAGACCTGTTCTTTCTTCATGCTACACCAGTAAATAGATGGTTCAGGAAAATCCAACTTATTTCATGATGAAAAATACAAAAGAAACGGACATGACAGCAGAACTTCCGAAGGACTCTCATTAGGAAAATGTCACTACAGAGCAGATGAAAATTGTGACCCAACATTTCACCATGTTTTTTTAGAGTTGGGAAAAACTATAAAAGGTTATTCTACCAAAGAAAAACACAACACAGAAATGCAGGAACTCAGGGCAGAGATCACAGGTTAACTGAAGATGAAATGTATAATGAGAGAACTTAGAAATTGAAGAGCAAAAACTCACAAATGAATATGAAATTAGAAGGAACAGATTAAACCTGAGGAAAGCACAATAAGGGACATAGGGAATAAAAATAAAAATGGAGAAAATAAAGAGGAAATAAAGTTTTTAAGTTTTAGAAAATGATAGAAAAGGCACCAGATCCAACACACTTAAAATTAAAACCAAAGGGTGCAACAGAACAAATTGTTACAGGTATAATTAAAATCTGAACTGAAATTTACATATTGGAAGGGCACCTGTGACAGGGAAAGCTGACCAGAATGGTCATAAAGATTCTGTTAAGCAGCCAACCACCCTCTTTATAAGGGGCCGATATCAGGCTGGCCTTAGATTTCTCCACAACATTCAATACCAGAAGACAGTAGAATAGTGTTTATAAGATAAAAAGTAAAGTGGGAGCCGAAGATTTCATATCCAGTCATGTCATTCTTTAACTATAAAAGATACAAACAGAACTCGAGGAATATTGTTTACATGAGCCTTTCTTGAGGAAACTACTTAATATGAACAATGTTAAAATTAATGTTTCCTCTTCCTCCCCGTACTTGATTTATCAGTATAAACTTTAGTCAACTGAGAGACATCTGAGGAAAGGATTGGTGGTAAGCACTGAATTATATACATGGGTGTGTGTGTGTGTGTGTGTGTGTGTGTATTTTTAAAGACTAAAATAAATGTGGAGATCATGATAACATAATGGTATATACCTTGGTGATTTAGAAATGATAAAAACCTAATAAAATTAGAGAGGAGGTTTATAGATTACCTCATTACTGGTAGTCAAAAATATGTAAAGATCACAAGTTAAATATAAGTAGTATAAACATTTAACTTTAAAGGAATTCCTAAAGATAACTGATAAATCAAGTGGGGGGAGGAGGAAACATTAATTTTAACATTGTTCATATTAAGGAACTCTAGTAGGTATCTAAAGGGATAGATCTTAGGGGAATTCTACTTAATTATAATTATAAGAGTAACCACTAGAACAAAATGATAAACCTTAGTAAATGTTAAAAGAACTACAAACCTATCAAAAAGAAAACATACAGTGAAAGAATACACACAGCCCCACACATGTAACAAAATGTAATAGTACTAAGACCAAACATAGCTTTCATGTAAAAAATATAGACTCAACTCAACTTTAAAAGAAAAAGATATTCAGACTAGACTCTAGGCAAAACCAGTTCTGTGGTGCTTATGCAAGGTATACATCTACAACAAAATGATTGTGAAAGGTTAGCATTTTGAAAGATGAGCAAAGTGTACAGAATTTAGGGTGTTATGATCTTAATGTACAAAATGGAGTTCACACTAAAAGCCTTAGGTAAAAAGGGCATATATTTTATTAAATACGCAAGTTTAACAGTTGTCAGTATCTGTATATCATCTAAAATAGCAACCCAAGTTAAGCAGAAATTACAGAACATATGAGAGAAAATGGAAACATCAGTAATAGAAAATGTTTAATTGAAAGACAAAATCTTGAACAAATGAAAAGACATCTTGTTTTCTAAATACAAAGAATATTTGTACATTCTAAGAGTTCTAATTGAGGTAATTTGTAAATCACTTTTTAGAACTAGCCAGGAAAACTGAAAAATAAAGAGAACTGAGAAAACTAGCCTTGCCAGATAATAAGATATAAAGATAAAATACATAAAACAGTACAGTACCAGCTAACAAACTCAAATGGATCAGTGGAACAGAATGGAAAGTTCAGAAATAGTTTCAAAAAATGTTAATAAAGGCAGCATCTCAAATGACTGGAGAAAAAAATAAACAGTTCAGTTAACTCTAGGGACAGCTGGATAGCCACATGAAAGAAGTTGATCTGTATTTCATACATATACCAAAAGTATCAGTGAAAAATAAAGCTATGAAAGTAACAGAAGAAAACATTCAAGTTTTTTGTTGTTAATAATTTTGGTGTGGGGAAGACCTTTTAAACTGACTCCAGAGCATAAATTAATGAATAAATTTTGCTACATTAAAAAAGCAGTCTCTGAAAGGATAAAGAAAATGAGAACTTGCCAAGGTTTATGACACCTTACCAAGTTGTTTGTACAGTGCTGCCAACGTAAGTGCACGGTGGCAAGTTTGCGAACTTAATTGTTAGATTTTGGGTATGACTACAGCTCTGATGTCCATGCCAGAAAAAGAGTTCCAGAATTGCTTTGAAGGGTGGACTAAGCACTGGCATTGATGCACAGCTTCCCAAGGGGAATACTTTGAAGGTGACTGTAGTGATATTCAGCAGTGAGGCATGTAGCACTTTTTCTGGGATGAGTTCGCGAAATTAATTGTCTGACCTCATACATTGCTGTTGAGAATGTAACTGAGGTAATTTCTGTAGAATGCAATCGGGTATTATCTCCCAGAATAAAATGTGTTTACTCTTAGAAACAAAACAAGGATAAACATCTTTAGACTTAAAAACAATAAAAGCAATGTGTTAAGTAGGGACTAGATACATGAGTCTACCTGAATATGATTTATAAGCAGGCAGATGCCCTTAAGAGTTCATTTCATTCAGGACAGAGGCTAAAACTACCTTATACTGGTGGACAGATTGAGGGAGGGAGGTATAGAACCTGTTTTTGTTCACTGCTCAAGAAACTAAGGGGCTATTTCAGGGAGGTGCTAAAAAGGATTGTGTGATCACTGCTTAGGCATATTGCTTATATAAATTGCATGTTCGCAGTGGTGGAAGGAAGCAGTGAAAGCCTCCTAGATAAGATCTGAGCCAAACTCCTATGACTTATTGACTGGATCTCCAGGAAGAGCCATCTGCAGTAATTAGGAGCCTCATTCTGTGGTGGGGGGTCGTGGGGAGACTGGGAGGCTCAGGTGAAGGTGGTAATAAATGAAAACTGTTAAGAGTGAGGTAAGCATATAAACATACTAAGCAGTCTGTCCCTTGTTAATGCACACAACTTTGGCTTATGATGAAGAAGCAAACAAATTAAAGAACACACCAGAAAGCTAACCCTAAAAATGAAAAAGGTCAACACCTTCATTAAAAAGAGAAGTAAAGAAAATTCTCTCGTGTGTTAATATGGAAATAGCTCCAAGATTGGTTGCTTAGTAGGGAAAAAAGGAGGTCATAGTACAGTGTTTATAGTGTGTTTCCTTTTGTATGGGAGTAGGGAGATAATTGCTACTCATTCATATGAATCCTTAGTCTATGAAGAACAGTTTTAAAATAACAAGTATATTTAAGGTCATCAAGGACATAAAGGGATAATTGGCATAAAAGAAAACCAAAATTAATTAGAGGTCAGTTAACAAATGGCTATAAAAATAGAACACTAGAAAACATTTAATTGAACTTAGTAGATGTACTAGGCTGAACTTAGTCAATAAAAGAATTAGTAATTTGGAACATAATATTGAGTTCACCCAGAATGTAGCAAGAGAGAAATGAAAATAAATATTGAGGATAGATTGAGAGGTTCAAATATATGTCCTAAAGAATTTTAGGACAGATTAGAGTAGTACAGAAATAATATTTAATGAAACAATTAAGTTTTTCAGATTGGAGTAAAACCTACATTTTCATATTGAAATTGTACCTTACTGAATAATTAATTGTTTAGCAGGATAAATACAAAAATATTATAAATTCTTAATAATGAACTTGCACAGCATAAATAATAGTTCATTAATATTATAAAAAAACCGAGTGCCTGCACCAAAATATCCATTACACCAGCAGTGTATTGACCAGAACAATAATTTCCAGAAGATAATGAGATACTTTTTCCTCAAAACTTGATGCAAGGACCAAGGGAAGTACTTGAGTAGGAAGAATAGTAAACCTAGAGCAAGGGAGGAATTGGATAAAAGAATGTATCATGAGCAAAGAACTGATAAAAAAATTACTAAATCAAGTTTACCACTTTTTGTAAATATGTATATTTTTAAAGTTAGAACTAACATTAGAGAATAATAAGTTGGAAGAAAGGGGATTACATTAAGTCAGAAATGCTCCTATTCTTGTTCACAGGAAGTGAGTACGGAGATGCTAACTTTAGGGCATCTTACAAAAATAAGTAGCTATTTTTGTGACTTCACAACCAAAGTACCTGGATGAAATCCTAGTTTATCCCTTACTAGCTGTATGACATTAAGGTTTTTTTACCTTCCTGTACCAAAATTTTCATATCTGTAAATGGGGTGACAATAATAACTTCGTCATAGTGTTGTGGGAAGGATTAAGTGAAATACATACAAAGCGATTAGAATACTACTCTGTACATGTAAGCAGTTGATACATGTTTGCTTAAGCAAGGAAGAGTCAATTGAAGACAACCTCGCATCCAGGATGCCCTGTTGAGGCCAGTACTTCAGACATTGCCAAAAACATTGAAAACTTATAGTAGAAGACGCCAAACTGAGCAAAAAGCAGCTTGCAGAAATGGATGGAGTATCACCTACAACTATTTTGAATATTCTCCATCAACATCTAAGAATGTCAAAAGTCAGTGCAGGATGGGTACCGAGAATGCTTTCGCCACTTCAAAAACAACAGTGTGTTGAGTGTTCATGACAGTTTTGGACCTCTGCAGAGCAACAAAGATGAAGTTTCAAAGCGAATTGTCACTGCAGCTGAAACAGGTTCATCCTTATGAGCCTGAGTCAAAACCAGGAGTCCATGCAGTGGCATGGAAAGGACACACCACCCCCTAAGAAATTCAAGGTGTCACAATTGGCTAGAAAAATCATGGCTACTGTTTTTTAGGATATGGAGAGTATCCTGCTGATTGATTGCAAGGATAAGGGTGTCACGATATTTGGAGAGTGCTATTCCAGTCTTCTGAAACAGTTAGGACAGTATCCAACCTTTTGGCTTCCCTGGGACACATTGGAAGAAAAATTGTCTTGAGTTACACATAAAAAACACCAACACTAACAATAGCTAATGAGCTAAAAAAAAAAATCTGTGCATAATTTTCATAATGCTTTAAGAAAGTTTATGAATTTGTATTGGGCCGCATTCAAAGCCATCCTGGGCCACATGCAGCCATGGGCCACCGGTTACACAAGCTTGCTTTAGAACAAAGACGTTTACTATGTTTAAATTCTTATAAAAATTTCTAATAAAGTTGTCTTTCACTAGTGCTTTAATCTTATGTAAATAATTTGTAAAATGACCTAAAAATTGTTTTAAGTAGACCTTTGGACCCAGCGGTAATTGATGTATACTAAGGATTAAAATATAAGGAATAGGGAGAAGGGAATGTAAAAAAAATGCAGAATAAATATAATAACAAAACAAAAAAGTAGAATTACAACTAATCCTAATTAATGGATAATATGTGTTTAACAGTTATATATGTAAAATATTAACTGCTACTTAAAAGAGGTATACTCAAAGCAAAGGAACACAGATTAAAGGTAAAGTGATGTATATGGGGTGAATTGAATCCACATGTTTATTTTTGTTTTTCTCTATAACACCATAATGTTACAGCAAATAGTTTAAAAAAGGCATAAACAGAAAAGGAGAGAGACAAAAGAAATTAACATTTTGGCAACTGAAAAATGAAAGGATGAATGATAACCAACTTTGCATACCCACTAAAGTTGAAAGTAAGCCTGCAGGAATGGAAGCTACAAGAAACAAGCCAGAACATGCCAAAAATCTCCAAAAAGTTTAGAAATTAGTGGCACAAGGACCTGTGAAGGCTGAGTGTGGGACAAGGCTAAAAAACCCAGAGTACTTGTTGGAAGGCTTTA
Source organism: Lyroderma lyra (assembly GCA_004026885.1). Classification (NCBI taxonomy): domain Eukaryota; kingdom Metazoa; phylum Chordata; class Mammalia; order Chiroptera; family Megadermatidae; genus Lyroderma; species Lyroderma lyra. The sequence continues at coordinate 211,367 of PVJL010001732.1, read as the reverse complement.
AAAAGAACAGGAAGACTTTAGTTCCCTTCCTGCGTCCTGTATAATTAGGTATTTGTCTCTTCGCCATCAAGGCAAAAAGCTGTAAGTTTATTATGGGAGAAAATATATGCCAGATATGTACTGGTAAGGGTGGAGCCTTCAAACCTAAAATGGTGATTAAATGGAAAGTCTGCATATGAAAAGTTGAAAAATCCCAGTGCCTTAACCTTACTCCTTGCTTCTTGATTTATAGATTTATGTCTTCCAGGGAAAAAATTATAAGAGTACTCTCTGGGAAAACTAACCTATCTAAAACCATAGACTTAACCACTACTGACACTGAAACTTTTTGTGTTTTTACTTTATTATTCTACAGCACTGATTCTCAAATTTTAAAAATTGAGCTTTTAAAAATGTGGATTATAGCTATTATAAATTTTAGATACTTTAAAAACAATAATCCATTATGTTAACATAATACTATCATAAAGAATAACTATTTTTCAAAACAAAAATAATAAGAGTAGCATTATTTTATTTTTTGCGTATGTGACATCCCGCTTAATAAAAAGTTAGCTGGATTTTAATATTTGCCTCTGCATTTGGTCAAATGTGATATCCCATATCATGTAGGTAGCTTCTGGAAAACTGTACTTCTGAGAAAACGAGAGAAAAATGAAAATAGTTTTGACCTTAATAACCTCCCATAAATCATCCCTTGATGACTCCCAAGGATCCCCAGACCATACTTTCATAATAGCTGCTCTGCACTAAAGCCCACCAGTCATAACTCCACACAGAATTTCTGAACAGCATTTACTGCCTTATTCTAATATATGAATGGACAGCTGGAGATTACTCAACAGTTGAGGAGAACGTCTAACATGAAAGATGGAAGCCAAAGCAGAAAGATGGAAACAGATGACTTGGAAGAAACAGAAATGATACAGGGAAGAAAAAACTTGAAAGAAACTAATAGCTTCAAAAGGCTAAAAGAAGCTATTATATTTGTGCAACCAGACCTAAAAGTTACAATTAAGGAGCATCATAGAATAAAAATGAGCTCCAAATTTAAAATATAGATCAGATATGAAATGTGAAAGTTGTAACTATAAAGTAATAGAAAGCTATGTTGACAAGAGTATGTTTATAATGTAGGAATGGGAAAGGACTTTGTATATACCATACTTCAAAAGCAAATTGCATGAGTCAAAAGTGGAATGAATTTGTTGGCATCAGAATTAAGGAGTTCTGTGCATTGAAGGGACATCATGATAGAATGGGGGAGGATATTTGTAAAATGTAAGAAACAACAAGGGATTTTAACATTTACAAAATTTAAGGAACTCCTATAAATCAAAAGGAAAAAGAAAACCACCCCAATATAAAAATGGAAGATTCAAAGAGGTGATTCATAGAAAAGGAGGAACCCCAAAGCTAATAAAACCTGGGAAGAGATGCTCAGAAAAATATAATTTAAAACAATAAGATATCACTTTATATCTATTCGTTTGGACAGAATGAGAAAACTGAGTGCATTAGTTCATTCTTAATAACAGATTCCTCCCCCCCCCCCCCGCCAAAATTTAGTGTCTTAGAACAACAAACCTTTGTTATCTCACAGATGCTGAGAATCAGGAATGCGGTAGCTGCTTAGCTGAGTGGTTCTGCCTTATAGTCTGTCATAAGGTTGCAGTCATTTTGAAGGTTGTACTGGGGCTAGAATACCTACTTGTAAGATGGCTCACAGAGATAGCTGTTGATAGGAAGACTCAGTTTCTTGCTGTTTGTTAGCAGAAGGTCTTAGTTTCCCACTGCATGGACCTATCCACAGGGCTACTTGAGTGGATTCATAAGGCTACTCCTAATGATACGGGTTATTTAGGAACTGAATGTTGTGATCCTTCCTCCTCCCCAAAGTTTATATGTTGAAAGTTTACAAGGGCTGACCGGAAGGTATCCAGCCATGTAAAAAGAAAAGTAGAAGCATTTATGGCTGGATTTTTTTCTGGACAGCCCTTATCTTGTTGAAATATCCCCAGTGTGATGGTATTTGGAGGTGGTGCCTTTGGAAGGTGATTAGGTCCGAAGAGTGGAGCATCATGAATGCGGTTAGTGCCTTTTTACGTAGAGACCAGAGACTTAGCTCACTTTTTTCCTTTTAAGGGTACAAGGAAAAGTCAGTCATTTGCAACTCAGAAGAGGACCCTCTCCAGAACCCAACCATGCCAGCATTATGATCTGGATTTCTAGCTTCTAGGACTCTGAGAAATAAGTTTCTGTTACTGTTAAGCCAGTCAGTTTATAGTATTGTGTTATAGCAGGCATAGCTAACCAAGACACATGGCATCCGGCTTGCCCCAGAGCAAGTGATCCAAGAGGCATCAAACAGGAAGTCCCCTGTGCCTTTTATGACCTCCTCACAAACTGCATACCTGTCACTTTATATTCATTAGAGGTGAGTCACTCAGTCCAGCCAATGTTTAAGGGGAAAGGAATAGGCTTCGCTCATGAAGGGAGAAGTATGCATCAAAGAATTTGTGGACTTGCTAAAACTACTCCACTTGGGTAATACCAAGTGTTTAATAGGAGTATAGACTTCAGCCATTCTGGAGTTCAGTCTAGCAGTACTTAGGTTAAGAATATGAATGCCCTGTGACCCAGTAATTTTATTTCTAGACATATATATATCAAGGTATTTGTAAAAATTTCATAGTGTATGTACATGAATGTTCATTGCACTATTATTTGTAGCAGCAGGAAGATGGAGGCAATCTAAGTCTCCCATATACCAGTCTGAGTTTAGATAGGTAAAATTTGTGAATGTACATTATATTTCCATAACCAAGTACCACAAATTGGGTGGCTTAAAACAACAAATTTATTCTCTTGCAGTTCTGGAGGCTAGAAATTCAAAATCAGTGTGTCAGCAGGGAATACTTCCTTTGAGACTATGGGTAGAATCCTTTTTTGCCTGTTCCAAGATTATGGTGGTGGCTGTTAATCCTTGGTATCCCTTGGTTTGCAGCTGTATCACTCCAATCTTTGTCTCCATTGTCACATGGCATTCATGTCTTCACATGGTGTTTTCCGCTTATACAGACACCAGTCATATTGGATTAGGGCCTACCCTAATGACCTCATCTTTATTTGATTACATATACAAAGATTGTATTTCCAAATAAGGTCCCATTTATAGGTACTAGGGATTAGGACTTCAACATGGCTTTGAGAGACACATACACACGTAAACTATTTTGCAGCAATCAAAAGCACCTTACTAGATGTACACATTCACTTTGTATTTAGTGGAAAATGTAAGAATAAGAAACAAAATGAGGTAGTAATAACAACAATTATGCAAATGGAGAACTTAATGTGTATTAGCGTTCTCCAGAAAAACAAAACCAATAGGATGGATCTCTCCTCCCCTCCCTCCCT